>KN507541.1:0-53178 GCA_000787155.1 Scartelaos histophorus | reverse complement strand
CTCCCCCCTCTCCCCTCTTTTCTCTCTTCTCTGTCTGATCTCTCCCCTCTCCTCTCTCCTCTCTCCTCTCTCCTCTCTCCTCTCTCATACCAGACTGTAGAGCTCTGGAGGAGCTGCTCTGCTCTGGGTGGTCTGTTTGTGTCATGTGCTGACTCAGACCTTTTTTAACAGTGGCTGAAAATCTGAAGAATAATGGTAATGGAATAACCTAGATATTGATTTATCCTCATTTATTTTTTGACAAATGTATGTTGTAAAATGTATAATTTGGGTCCAGGCTAAATGGGCTGTTATAACACTGCCTTTGGCTCCAAGTCTTCAGGCCTGTTTCCACTTCTTGACAGTGTCAGTCTGTCAGTGAGCACGCTCTGCTTTGGCCTTGATGCAGCACAGGTCATAAAAACATCACTTTTTGGGCTCAGACCTGACACAGAGATGGACAGAGGGTCAGACAAAGCTCTGCCTGTGTCTGACCTGCAGAGGAAAGACTGAGTCAGCCATCGCTGCCACTCATCACAACCCACCTCACATTATTTCTAAATGATGTCCACAGATAAACATTTGCATTATAGGTTTGTTGGGCAATTGAGGAAAATATTAAATATTTTAAGCAATACTTAGTTCTAATCTCTGTTATCATTTTAAGTATAACCATCAAAGCTGTATTATTGTATTTATTAAAGTGGTGTGATTGATTAGTCAGCTAAAACTGCTCTATTATAGATAGAGTGAATTTTGCCCTAAGCAATTATCTAACTAAACCTGAATATCATCATAAAATCATCCTAAAACCTAAAGGAATTAATATATGAGACATAAGAGACTGTGTTAATAAAGCACCAAATAAATCTTTGGAGTAGTTTTTTGTGTTTGTATAATACAAACTTTTTTTTCACCTCCCACTTTCCACAGTTGGACAAATGATGCAGCTAATCCTCGATCCAACCCTAAAGACTTCACATTAACACCGTCTAAACCCTGAGTGTGTCTGGCCTCCTCTCTGCTCTGCCAAAACACTTACTTTAATGATATTTATTCTACACAGAAGTCGTGGTTGTGCCTGTGTTGGGCGCAGTGGCTGACAAAGCAAACATGGCGGCACTAGTGGTGCACTGAGCTGGTTGGAATAACAATGCTTTATTTACAGAGGAGGCTGAGGTTTGGAGGGAAAACTAACAACGACGCGTATCACTTTACACTTTAATGGCAAATGTGTATTTACCAAAAATCAAAAGGTTGTCTGAGTAAAAGTTCTCAGTCAGGAGCTACACGCTGTAGTTCTTGTTCAGTGACGATGAGGAAGGTGACAGTTTAGCTTTAATCCGCATTAAATTAAATCAGTGGTTTGGACATGTAAACTGCACTCACAACTTTAAATAGCAACACTTTATTGTCACATGGTTGATGCAAATTAGAGCTGCACAATTTTGGAAAAGGAACATGGAATTTTTTGACAAACATTAGGTTTGCAATTAGATTTGCACTTCATATTTAAAAAGAAGGATTCTGTTCAGAGTGAAGATTGTAAATAATTCCAGGAGCATCAACATTTAAGAGAAGACTGAAATATGAACTAATAAACTAATGCAAGAATCTCATGGATTTCAGATCATTTTTGTAAGAGATTTAAATGTTTATTTTCTGTAAAAAAGACTTGATGTTTTGTTCTTTGCACAGAGAACATTCCTTTATCCAAATAATTGCCTTTGAGATTTGATAATTGCGCCAACTCAAACTGTGGTTTTGATTCAATTGTGATAAATATTGTGCAACATTGAAGGTTTGAATGAGTTTACCACTGTTTACTGTCTGGTCCAATAAAATCTATGGGCCAACTGCAAACAGAAACCATAAATTTAATGGTTATGGCTTCAATTTGAACTTACTTTTAATCTTCTCTTTTTCTTGTCTTATCTTCTGCTTCATTTTCACTCCCTTCCTCAGCTCGAAGGTAGGACTTAAACAAATCTTACTTTTTAAAATTCTGTACTGTGACTGATTTCTTGCCCTGACTATATAATTTCACATTCCATACAGAATGTCATTTTTCAGTAAATAAATGTATGTTTTTTGTTCCTCCTTGCAGAAGCCGTATGCTTGTCAGATCCCTGGCTGCACCAAGCGCTACACAGACCCCAGCTCTTTACGTAAACATGTGAAGATCCACTCAGCCAAAGAGCAGCAGGTGCGTAGGAAGGTAAGATAACAACTCATTCATCCTCAATTATCTAATAAAGTAATAATAATATTCTTAATGACACATGGGTATTTTATTTCTAACGTAACCGTGTCTTTATAGATAACTGCACTTTTTGATACTGTACATTTGGTAATGAACTGCCTCCTTTATCTTTTGTAAATCTGTGGTTATGAACTGTAGTTAATTTGATGTCTTTTATAAACTTAAAGGTGCACTCTGTAACTTCTGTGTTGGAGGATCCGCTAATTGCTTGTCTCCATAGAGACATAGATAGTGATGCATTTTTGTGTTTTTACAAACAATTACATGACTGAACTCACCAACCTCTAAAAAGAAAAGAAAGATTTTATTAAAACTTGAGGAAGTTGCGGGTTAGGTGTGGTGAGTTTGAAAACTGAAAGCAGTGATAGATTTGGTGTGACCACATTACAGTATGTTCTTGGTCAACAGCATTCTCTCTCTTGACTGAGCAGAGTAAATATAAGAGAATGGACTCATTGTTGTGGAAGGGGCTGGATAGTGGCACGCTGCATGATGTGTTCCTGAGCTCTCGGCGGTAAAGGGAAACATGTGTAGCATTGTTAATAAGCTGTAATGCACAATGCTCCAGTGGCCAGATGTTATGGACAAATGTCAAACAAACGCTCTTGCTCCACTCTTGGAGCAGAGAAAACTGTTAGAGTGTTGCTGTGGGGAAAAGCAGGGCCCCAATTACATGTGATGAATGTAGCAGTGCACTCTGAGGACACAGGCCTATACACAATTCACTTTTAAATAATATTGTACATTATGCCAGCTGTGAACCGCAGTCCTACCCATAACTCCTCTGTCATTTCAGTGTTTGAAAAATCTCTTAAAAGCCCTTTTAAAAGTTATGCACAAAAATGTATTTTTTTTCTGCAAGTACTTAAAATAAGCAGAATTTGAAACAGACTATTTTCCAACCACAAAATGACAGTCAGAAATCCATTTCATGGAACAGTTTGGAATATTTGAATATGTTTTTATCCATAATCATAAATAGATGGTTGGTTCAAAGTTAGAATAAATATTCTGAGGCTTATCAAATCATCACAAACATTGGAGCACACTCCTTGTTTTGTAACTGGTCTAAATCAAGCACAGTGTAAGCACCAGCACCTATGTGTCCCCTCAGACTGTGATATGCTCCTAAAGTGTTTAGTGTTTTGACATGTGCTGCTTTTCCCTCTCCAGTGTCACTAATGTCCTGTTTGATACATGGTGTTTATCTTTGAACTTCTATAGTTATTGCTGTTTGGTCTGAGAAAACAGCATTTTCCCAGGGCTCTGAGTTGGTACAGTTATTATGGATCTCTTAAGACCAGGCCAAAACATGACTCAAAAATGAGTGAATTACTCTGTCCCTGGTTCCTTCTGAATGCTAATGAATTCTGATTTACAGAGATACTGTTTCATATTAACATTACAATCATGTTATGGCCAATGAGGAAAACAAAAATACACACTGGCTCCTGGCTGAAACACTGTTGTATTCTTTTGTTGCCTCAGAGGGCAGTGCAGCTGTATCTGATGAATGAACACAGGCTCTTTGTTGTAGTTTTTATTGTGTTAAATGTTGTTGACAGCTGCGGTCGTGTCCTCACCTGGAGCAGGATGTTCTGAGCGACTGTTTGTCTATGCACCACCTCCAGAGCTCCACCCCCTCTCAGCACCACCTCCAGAGCTCTGCCCCATCCCAGCACCACCTCCAAAACTCCGCCCCCTCTCAGCACATCCTCCAAAACTCCGCCCCCTCTCAGCACATCCTCCAAAACTCCGCCCCCTCTCAGCACCTCTTCAACGGCAAAGACACACGCTCCCCTGTATTGGGCCAGGACATCTTCTCTGGTAGGTACCCTTAGGTGATCACAGTTTCATACAGAAGATTTTTCCATTCCTCTGTGTTGTTGGCATAAAAACTGACATGCATCTCTCACACACACTGAATAAATCCCCTTTTTATCACCTACAGTGCACTGTAAAATATGTATCATAGACTACCATAGACCAGCCTGACTACCAGGCCTATCAGCGGGATCATGGAAATGAGTCCCCAGGCATGTAGCTCTACAGATAGTGAAGGATGGGCTCAAATGCAGAAGACAAATTTCCCTATGGGGAGAAAATAGAAGTATGAACCCTATGAACACCCTATGAACAGTTCACAACAAGGGACCGGCGGGGAGTTCCTCCCTCCTGTGGGTTCACCACCTGCAGAGGGGTTCATAGGGTCTGGGTCTGGTGCACAGAGTAATGGGCAGTGATGCCCCCGCGACCCAGCCAGATTAAGCAGGAGAAAATGGATGGATGGATGGATGGAGAAAATAGAAGTGCACCTGAGCTATAGCATATAGCGCTTGACTTTATAGTCTTATAAATATAGTAAAATACATATCATAAATAAATAGAGTAACCTTGAAGATCCCTGTTCAGGAAATCATGAAAATAGCTGCAGTGCTGAGGTCAGACCGCAGCACACCTGGTAAAACCATCTTAAGTTTATGGTGGTAATAAACAGACATGTCATCGTTTGTGATGTATGACAGTCATTTGTGCTTTTAACCATTGTAATCACCATATATACGTTTGGTTAGGCCTACACAAATAAAACATGCAGTGATTTATTTGACCGCCTTCACACATTTCACTTTCACAACTGTAACAACAGTTTATGCTCAGAACGGCTCATGACTGACATCTCTAGACTTGACCTTGTTTGCTTTCTATTTTAGGGCCATTTCATGTTGTCAACTGGTCTTGTCAAGCTAACGACTGTGAAAACCATTAGCCACTGTGTTTATTCACCTCGCGTGGCTCTTAACTACCGTTCAAGTAACTGATGACTTTGACCGTCACCACGTCAACGCCAAAGTTTATAAACACAAATGATAAATCCATTTTAACGACACAGGACAGTGTAGTTTTTCTGCACATGTTTTTGCCTCCTCAGCTCGGCTCGCTGATGTTTTTTCATTGTCTCTGAAAATGACACCCACCTCTGACTGGATGTCTTGTCTCACAGATGTTGCTTTTGTGCTTTGTAGTTTTGGTTTTCCTCCGTGTCTGTATTTAGACTGTGTAGTTGGTGTATTTGGCTTTACTGACCTATTGTCTCCAGCCTGAATCTTGAATTGTGCAAAGTGGTAAAGAACTAATCATAATTGTATTTACTTAGAAGACACATATTTGTTTTTTTGAGGCAATGTTGTTAACCTCGTTCCATCAGCAAACACATACCTGGAATTGTATTGTTTCATTAATCCAAAGTTGTCTTTTCTGACCACTCAAAAATTCTCCTTTTGCATTTTGACCAGATTGTTGCGTCACAGGTAAGAATTTTGACTTCTTCTGCCCAGTTTAAAGTCTATAAACCATTACCGTACCGTATACAACTAACACATGGCTCAATTAGCATAGCATTCCTGTTACCTAAGCATTTAATTTGTTTATTTTCTCTTTGTTCATTTCTGTGGCTGACAGTCGAGAGCTTCAGCGCCTACATAACTCATCAGAAACAGTTGTAGTTTATAAACTATGTTTTCCAAGTGTAGACATTAAAATCATGTGAGGGAATTAAAGCCACAAGAATGCAGAATATGTGTCCTTCAATACTCCCTGGCAGAAGGAGAAGTAATTATGTTTATTTAAATCATATGTAAAAAGTAAAACAACACTTCTTATTTTAAGACTGGGTTAGGTGCGGTGACTTTTAAACAGTGATAAATTGGGTTTCAGCACTTTAAAGTCAACAGCTTGTTCTCAGTGATTGTTTTGAAGACAATTAGTGATGCTGAATGCAGAGCTTGTCTTTACAATACCAGTCCAGATCTCACAGTTTTTGCCTCTTTCCTTCTGAGTGGATTCTTCTTGCTCTGTTATTGTTAATGGTTTCAAAGCCTGGAGGACTTGGCTTTCTAAAGAAAAGTGTTTAAGGAGGTAATGTTATTCAAAAGCTGCAGGTTGGCAGTGGTCTCCTCCATTTGCATGAATCTGGCTTTGTATTTGAGCCAATAGGATGCACGGAAGAGGTGGGGTGCACTGGGCAACTGTCCCGTTATTAACACTTAGAACAACGTGAGTCATACTTCCAGGCAGAGTTGTTTTGCTGTTTGTGAGACTTATGAGAAACCCCTCTCTGTTTTATGGGCCATTATTAGAGTGTTCCCCAATTAACAAGAGGAAGCACCTATCACAGCGTACACGTTTATGTGTGCCCTCTGATATGCTGAGTGCTCCAAATTCCTCCACTACATGAACTCAGCACGACTGGTACCTGAGCCAAAGCACAGTATCCAAGGGAAACCATCCTTTACACATGAAAAAGGAGGGGCGTATAAAATTAGAACAAGCTCATAAAACACATACACATTCTTACCACTTTAATTGTAACACATGTCTTTAAAGGTGCACTGTGTAACTTTTCTACTGCTTGTCTTTGCATGGAATGTTCCACAGTATAAAAATAACAATATATTAATCTTAACTGCATTTTTTTCCATAAATACCTTGAAAATCATGCACTCATACAGATGACATACAGATGAGAAGATAGATGAGTTTAATGCCATATTGTGAACAGACAGAGCAAAAACATCTCCCAGAAGGTGGCAAGTCCTCTATCAGAAAAGTATACATAATGCACCTTTAAAAATCATAATTCTTAGTCAGTTTCCTTTTATTTTCCTCTTTGAAATGGTTACAACTTCTCCGCTGTCTGCAGAACCATACCTGAACCAATCTGCATGCACATTATTTACTACTATCCCATTTTCCTGTTTCGAGGATGAAATTGGAGCAATCACAGCCATTATTTGTCGACTGGTTTGCTGGTTTGGTTGCAGATGTTGGGGGCTAAAGGGGAAAACATTTAAGGCCCGTGATTGATGATTTGCGGGTAATGAATCAAGCTTGTAACTATTTGAGAGTGCTGTCAGACTGGGCTTTGGCATACTTCCACTGCAGAACAGCTGCAGAACCGGGAGCACTGGTCCTCTCTAGGTCCTTTCATCTGCTCCTGTCTCGTCGGCGTTGTTGCTCCAGCAGACAGTCAGCTCTCCTGTTGGATGCTGGGAAAGAAATCAGATGAAAATGCGATATTGATAAATTGTTCTGTTCTCTTCTTTCAACAGAACTTCTGTTTTTGCTCTTTGAATTTAAAGCAAACTAACAACTAACATATACTTAAATTGCTCTTTGCAAAATTCTACTCAATTATAATCTTGACATCTGAATAATAGTATATATTTTCTTACTATTGCATATTATTTCACATTATGCAAATATGGAATTTTTAATGGTATCAAAACAACTCATCTCACAAGTCTGGGAAAGTAATATGAACCAAAGGCACTGATTTAAAGGATGTCAAATCTTGCCGGAGTTTTATTATACATGTTATTTTGTGTATTTGGGGTCACAACAGCCATTATTCTGATGATGTGATTTCTACATACAAATGCATCCTCTTCAATCTAAGATCAAATTAATAAAAATATTACTACTGTTTACATCAATTACTTTTTGTTTTATCGTCTTTCAGTTCTCAGGGGCTCAATAACAATACAGAGCACAGATGTTTCTTATGCCCACCACACGCTGCACGTTGTATAACCAAAGGCACAGCACACACACAGAGGCCATCCACTAACCTTATTGCTCCTAAATGCTCCACTGTTCAAAGTCCCTGCTGAAACATATGTAACATTTTACTTCATTATAGCATAATAAGAACAAACAGCTGTAAGGACAAGCGAGGCCAATCCCCATGGCAGTACAAACAATGTACCCTAAATTACAACCAGCGCAAACACAGAACATTTCACTTTGCACCGCTCTCTGATTGGATGAAGGATGTCAAAACAAAATCCCACTGCCTTGAAATGACTTTTAATTTGCTCAAAGAGACGACGCAGTGCAGGCCCCTGAAGTTTGTACGACACCTTTACTAAATTAGCTTTGTTTGTCTTTCAGGCTTGTACACTGGCTCCAGCAACCCCCATCACCCAATCAGCGCTCCAGCAGAGCTCCTCTCCCCCTCTGCACCCTCGGGCCCAGAACTGCCCCAACGCCACAGACTGGACCGGGACATGGGCAGCCCGCACCTGTCCCCCCTCACGCCTATGGAGGGCGCTAGAGATGGGTCAGTAAAACACACTTATACTGTTAAAATACGGGTTTTATTATATATAGGGTTTAGCCCCGTGTGTTAAATGAAGTGTCCAGCACCACTGAAACATTTTTCCATAAGAAGGTTTTGCGCTATGTAAACACAGCCTATGACATAATGTGGTGCCAAAAGTGGTTAAGAGGTGATGTCATGTGTTTCCCTCAATCCCTCTCTCTGTGTTACAGGATGACATATTACATTTATAATCACAAATGTAAATAGTTTTGACTGACACACACAGGAAGAATCTAATAAATTAATATTATGACTTTGCTTTATGATATACATTCGCCTTCTCAATGTTTTGCAACCAAGAATTAAAAAGACCACACTGTAGTGAATGTGTGGGAAAGGTCCACACCAAACTGAACACTGAATCTTACTATTTTTATTGGTCACATTTTTATTAAATTGAATAACTACTTAAAATGTCCTTAGTTCCTATAAAAAAAATGCCAAAACATGAAAATAGAAAATATCCACATATGTAATTCCTTTGTGATCTTAGAGAGGCTTTTGCAAAAGTGCTTAGATGATAGACAAATTTTCCTCAAGTTAACTTCAAAATAATATTACCACAAAATTATTTATAGTATTTGGAAAAACTACCACTTGAGTAACTGTCAGGACGTAGCATCTGATTTATAATTTTAACTGAATGTAATTGGAAGGAGAAAACATGAAATAATCTGGACTGACCACTGCTGTACAACACACACAAATGTTCAAATAATTTAATCCTTCCTTGCAAACTGATGCACTTTGCACAAGTAAAAGTTCTGTTACATAATAAAATATAAATGTAAATCTACTACCTCCGTAATTACTGTTATTGATTAAGCATAAATAAGGTATAAGAACAAATTCTACTTATCCAAATCATAGGAACTGCATAGTGATCGAGTTCACTCCCAAAAGTGAACACACGGGTCACTGAGGTGTCACAATGACACACACTATATTTGGCAGTGTCATTTGTATTGACAAAGTCCCCTGTCTGCACTGATAATACTTTTGTGTTTTTCATGACTCATTTTAAAATAGGTGTGAATACATAGTACCGCTCTATTTATTATTTCACGTAATTAGTCCTACAGATTATGAGTTCGAGTCTGTTCTTTGCTTTGTCCATAGAGAATAAACCTCAAATTACCTGCCACAAAAACAGGCCAAAGAACTCAGTCAGATATCCCAAAACACGGCGTATTGTTTTATTTGTCCATAATTGTTATATTGAGTTGAGGCATTCTGGTATAATCAAGCTGTACTATATTCAAATTACATCACATCTGGGGTTTGTTACTCAGGATCTTTTGGGAAAATGTTAAATAAGCAACTAATAAAACCTGAAAGAGTAATTAAATAAACTGCAAAAGGATGGTTGAAATTAAAATGGCTTGACTTAATAAGATCAACAATAAAACTACAAAAAGGGGAAAAAAAACCTGTTATGTACTGGAGGACGTGCACCTCTTTTTTGGGTGTGTGAGCTGCGTGTTTCCTATTAGTGAATTTCCCAGAGGAGAGTTTCAGAGTCCAAGGAGGCACAGTGTGTACTGGAGCAAACAATACATTGGTCACATGAGGAGAGGTTTGAAAGGACTTTTACAGTTTACCATTGACTTTGCTGCTCACATTACTTCTGATAATTTAATACCCAACATTACTATTTTAATAAAACCAAAGGAGGTCTTAAACTGGACTTCAGAAGAACTTAACTAAAATGATCCTCGTGTCTTTGCTCTAGTCTAGGGTGAGCGCCTGTTACCTGCTTGACTTCATTGAGATGTTATTGCAAAATGTTCTACAGTATAGAATTAAAATTTAATCCATCTTTTATTGATTCCAGTATAGTTGTTTTTGTTGCTAAAAATAAAACGTGGTCACCTCTCATAACAAGGGTATGGTACTTGTTATCTGCTTGTATCTAAAGCCATACTGTGGAACATTCCAGGCAAAGCAATTAATAATAACAAGTAGTAACTACCAGAAAAGTATGTGCACCTTTAATGAGCTTAAATCGTTTGTTAAACTGTGTGATTTTGCGCTGCGATTCCAGCTCCATGTAAATCTGTTCAGGATAAATCTATAACAGAATCTTGATGTCTTGTTTCCCTTTTGCAGCAGTGCATCAGCTTTTGTGCAGGAGTGTGTGTGAGAGAAAGAAGCTGAAACACACTAATTGAGGAAACTCGTGTAATTACATCAGACCGGTGCGTGAAACTGTCCAGTGCAAACACGTAGTCCCAGGACCTCTCAGAGATGTCAGGGCGGCCCGCGAGTATTTGGACGCAAAGTGCTGCTACAACCCTTGAAATGCTGGAGGAAATCGCTGTCAGAAATTTCATTGCGGTCTGCGTAGGTTTTTTTTCCTCAGCGTTCAGAATAACAAGTGTTAGTCGTGCAATAGAAAGTGAACGGGCCCCATATTCAGGGTGACATATTGGAAATGAGCTACAGATTTGTTCCTTTTGGCCTTGACGAGAAACCTTAAGTGTTTTCATGCATTTGTGCCCATAAACCTGGATCAGTGCATGCATGTGGTTAGCAATCAGAATATCAATCTTCTTCAAATGTAACTTAAGAAAACATTAAACCAAATGAGAAAAATTCCTACTGCGGTTCTCACTTAAATTCTCTCTGCATGTGCTGTGATGACAAGCCTCCAATAAAACTTTAGCCATTTCCAAATATCCTGATTTCAATCTAGATGCTTCCCAAGATATGCACATGTTTGTTCAGTATCGTTAGTTCACTCATCACATACGGTTTTCCCTCTAACTCTAAACAGGCTTCCCCAATAAGCTCCAGTGACAGAGCGTGTCCCCACATGAATAGTGAAAAAGGCGCACACACAGCGGCCGGCCTGGTGTTTAAAGCCGCTGTGTGACTGAACGACTTGGGCATGAAACGTCGACTTACATCTACATAAAGATGGAGCTTTTGATTTACATGTTTAAAGCCCTAAGTATACAGGCTGCTGCCAAAGTCAATATAAGCGCCGCACTTGTTTTTCCCAAACGGTTTAGTGGGACATTAAACATTTTGACAAAATTATCAAACCAACCCGCCTCTAGTGTGGCAGCCTCTGACCTCATAGCTAAATGTGTTTTCTTTGGCTCAAATGGCCCATTTAGACTCACTTTGCAAATACCAGTGTCATTTTTCCGAAGCTAATATTCCAATATGCCAGATAAAATACATTTGCTGATCGGTATGGCTGGTGCTAAGGGCCGGCTGCTCCACCATGGCGGCCTATGCACAGGGAGACTGCTAAATGTTGTCATTCACTGCCCTGCCGTCTGTGGTTACATAATTACAGCTGCCTTTAGTAGAGTTTTGGTATTAGAGCCCGTGTAAATATTAGTCTGCACTGGTCTGATATGTGCACTGATTGACACGAGCTAACAGGATTAGAGTGGCAGCACAGAAGGACATTAACAGACATGCACTGCACTTAACCCCCTGTCACCTGCACATACAATCACACACTGAGGCTCACAAAACACAATCACACACTGAGGCTCACAAAACACAATCACACACTGAGGCTCACAAAACACAATCACACACTGAGGCTCACAAAACACAAGAGGATTAAGTCAAAGTTACATGAAATAAACTAGGATCACGGCTTATTGTTAGTGTAAAGTTGACTAGAGTAAGATTAAATACAGGCTGTTATTACCTTTACAAAAAAAAAAAGGTTTACCTCAACTGTAATATTAGGAAAAGCTTAAAAGTGAATGTTTTTTATAAATAATTTGGAATGGGAAATTCCTACAGAAATGATTGTTATTAAGGTGGGATCATTCCTGTTCTGGACACTTATCTTTCTTGGACTGACAAAGCTTTCCGGGGCCCGAAAACCCCTCACTATGCGGCCCTAGGCACCGACTTAGCTTTAGCTTAGCTTTAGCATCATGCTCTTATCTGTCTCTCCGGCACAGCATTAGCCTGTTAAGTCGAACCAGAAGTGTTCCCACCAATGTGTGCCAAAGAAGCCCCTGTCATCCATCACAGGGGCTTAAGCTTCGGCTGCACCGAGGACACAGGGGGGGGGGCAGGACTCATCCCAAGTCCCTCCTGGGACCTTCGGCTTCAGGTGAGAGAAGATGGACGAGGAGCAGAGCTCTCTCACTCATCACTCTCCTCAGTCTCACAAACATATTATACATACTGCATAACTAAAGTTAGACACACTATAGAAATGTAGATTAGACCTCGCACTTTTTTTCTCTTGGGTTCTTGTCCCAAACAACAACTAAAAAAGATAGTGACATTCCTCAAATTAAAATGAAACATATGGCAATAAATTTTACATAAAATATGGTCATCTTAGGCAAACTTTGTCCTGCTGCAGTTTAGTCATGGATTGAAGCTCTGTTTCCCAGAATGATGTCAGCTCTTCCATATTACTCACAGAGAAAATACTGATGCAGTGTTACAGAATGTGTCCATGACAGACTCACAGTCTGTTTGAAAATCTACAAGAACATCGCCTCTGACACCTTCTTAATCCAACAAAAGACAAAGTTACCTCATCGCAGTGCAGAGAGCACACGGGGTGCAGTCTGCATGTCCAGAGACGTGTGCTAACCCAAGACCTGCTCAGTATTCATTAAAGTCATTCTATCAATGGAAAGAGCTCACAGCACTGGGGAATCCTCAGGTCAGATATGGAGACGCTCCTCTGGAAGTTTAGAAACACTTTTGCATGAAGTGGCCAAATGACCAAATTTAAAATGAACTAACATCAACCAAGTAAAAATATAAAAATAAATAAATAAAAATTACACCATATAAGAGACAATAAATTACTCAAAATCTTATGCCACAACCTAAAAAGGATTAAAACATGACTATACTAAGTCTTTAAAGCAGGTCCAGACTAGAGCCAAACAAGAACTAAATGAACCTACACTGTGACCTGAGGCCTTCCTGACCTCACCTGAAAGTCCCCGGTCAGTCCGGTCAGACGTGGTCGGTGTACAGGAGTGGGTGGGCTCTGGGCTGAAGTGGCGTATGCTGCGTTGTAGGTACTGATGGATATCATGGGAGAGATTTAAGTGGCAAATGAAAGATGGGCCCTCATGCCTTGGTCAAGAGGAGACTAATGCTACTGCTGCAGTGTGCAGGCTGGCAATGATTACCCACCATTCACTTTAGTTGCACATAGAGGCGTCTTGTAAAAATATGAACGGTATAACTGTTTCCTGAGTTTGTGCTGACAGGAGCTCCCGAGGGACGGCTGCTCTCTGCGGGAACACATGGCCATGCGCTGGACACAGGCCAACACATAGATTAGCCACAGTTGCTAAGACCTCCATCCTCAAGAAGCACATGCAGAGCTGGAGACTCCAATACACACAAGAGGCTGATGTGGATTATACAGGGCCACACTGTAAACCTGTTAAAGAAATGGGCACTACTTTATAATTTTATATTATACGACTTTATAATACCTTTATTATATATTTAAATGTTTATTAATAATGATTCAGGTTCAGTAAACACTTCATTCATGACTTATGTTATTAATTATGCAGTTACAAAGACTCAATAATATTTGTTCATCATGATTTATTAAGCCTAAGTATGTTGGGAGTTATATTATACCAAAATATGTCACTTTCTTTGTTTTAGTTTTAGGATACAGATCGAGTTACATATTTGGCTTCTCCTGTCTCTCATACTGTGCAGCGATGTGCTTATTAATTCATTAAAATGAATCAGGTTGGACTGACTCAAAATACACCTGAGAATCCCTTTGGTTAAATGAGTGAATTAAGCATTAAAAGTTATATCTAATGTTTAATGTTAAATTTAATGTCTAACGCATGCTGTAAAGCCAGGGACATGAGTATAAGATGCTCTGACTCAGAAAAAAAATATTTTTTGTTAAAAGTGAAGTTTAACCAACAACTGAAGAACTCTTAAGCAACATTTTGACTATTATCTTGACTTTGATTTATTGGTACTTGGAGTGACGTCACGCTGGGAGTGTTCTGCATGTGTCCGTATGGCAACACATTAACAAATATGTCTTAAAAACTCAAGAAAATACAAAATGGAGCTAAACAGCACATTTTCAGGAGCCTATGTGATGAATATGAGTGTTCAAGATCCTGTTTAGATTTTTGATTTTCAACAAAAAGAGTAGATTAGTAGATTAGATCAGATTAATGACTAAACCTCAGATGGAGCAGTGAACGTTGATGCCTTCAGCTCCAAAGTGTAATAGAATTAAACGTAAAAAGTGAGCCACATCCCAACACATATCATGAAATACTCTTGAGTCAAAGTAAATGGTTGTAGGTACAGTGTGCTTATGTTAATTGCCACCTCTGTTTCTGACCCCTGCCAAGTCTTACACTGCTCCACTGGCTCCTGTAGCAGCTCCCTGTCATCACTTTTATATAGCGCTTACTGCAAACCATATGTTTTCAGGGCACCAAATTTTATGTGTTGGCATTCCTCATTTGCAGTCACGAGCAATAAGCAGTCGGGTTGAATATTTTGATTGCTGATTGGCTCGTTATAAAAGTCCCGTACGCTTATCGCTTCAAAACCTGGACCACAATACCATATAATGTGAAGTGCGTAACGTGAATTTATTGAATCATTTTGAGCTCATTGTTAGTGTTTATATTTAAGTTTCGTTATCTTAATAAGCCCCATATGGTCCCCAGTGTTTCTGAGCCAGTTTAATAAAAGTGAAGTCTCAAAGGTAAAACAAATTTCAGAATGTAATATTGTTGCGCGTTGCCATTAGTGCAGAGTAATTGGGCCTGGCTACTGTGGATGTATTTACAAGATGCTGACCCAGACAAAAACTGTAAAGGTAGAAGATGAAGTGGAAGAAGTGTGACGCTGTTTATGTCTCTGAATACAATTTTCTCATTTATGCAACGGCTGAAATAAACTTGAAAATAGAGATCAGTGCAAGATGATACATTAAGCGTTGCCACATATGGGGGATTGGAGGTTGTGAACATGCTTTCTTCTCATTGCCTCAAAGCCTGAACTTTCTTTATGGTGCTGATCCTATGTGAAAGTGCAGGAGGGGGCGAGTTACACTTGAATGCCACTCTTGTGTTTGTTGACTTTAGATCATTATATGTGGTAGGAGGACCATTATATGTGGGGAGCCGGAGTTTCCACACGCCTGGCTCATTTCACGTGTGCTTAAGATCACTGGCTGCTCGGCCCGTCGGATCGTGCGGTTAGAGGATCGCATGGAGCTTCGACTTTGATTTAGCTCTCGGAGGCAGGAGCCGTGTGATTGAGTTTCTAAACTAACTGACGGTGTGTGCGTCTCCTGCAGGGTGTCAGGTCCGCTCCTGTCTCCGGGGATGAAGAGCACCGGGACGCCCCCCTCTCCTCTCGACAAACAGCATGTGCACCCACACCACAAGCCCTACAGCCACTACGCGCTGCAGCCGGCCAACGACGGTGAGACAGACAGAACAATAACAAGAACACGCTTCACTCTCCAACAGGAAATGCGGTCAAGGCCAAGGACCAGACACAATGTTTTTACTACTGCTGTTTCACTTCAATATCCTTATACTTCTGTGTGACAGGTGATGTGCTCAGATCTCCTCCTCACTTTAAATACTTGGCACAGAGGGAACAGAGCCTCTTACATGTTGTGTTTTAGTAGCACAGAGGTTACCACATGGGCACATGGCACAGTCACATGAAAGGTGTCTGGAGGATGTTGTCCCGTAGAGCAGTGCAGCTTTGTCAGGACAGAGATGTGCCATAAAGACAACGCAAAGGAAATCAGCGCAGGAAGCCCTCTCCTTCAGCCCAGTGAGGCAAAATGCTGGCTCATGTTTTCAGCGGTCTCTCAGTTCTTACACAGCAGGCTCAACTGTCACTCCAGAGGTTTGTAATGTTTTAAACAGAGCTCCCTCTGTAGAGATCTGCACATACACGTCTGTGTAACCACTGTGTGGTCAGAGTTACGCAGAAACACTGCATGAAAAGCTGCTCCTTCATTATGGCTTCTCCTGTGGTCAGTCTGAGAGTACAAACTGGGACAAAGGGGACACATCATGTCCTCTAGGTGGTTTCTGAAGAAGCTGATGCACAAATATTATTATGTACAATTGTAACACTTATGTTTTAAGACAAATATTTGGGTAATTTCTAAACTAATCCATAGTCATCATGTTTGTCTTGCCCTAGAGTACCAGGCTAGTTTCCAGAGCTGCTTTCATTTTGGAGACTCCTACAGGATGGATCAGACAGTCGGAGGTGTCCACATCCCTGGAGATTCCCACAACTACACTTCCCATCAGCACAATGGCTTCCACATGTCAACGGGCAACACAGGCCCAGGTGAGGAGGATCTGGTTTTTAGAAAGGATCATCACAGGTCAGATTAAATAATGCAGTTCTACTCAAAGCATACATTTATTTTCTAGGCTTTAACATGAGCCAGGAGCTCCATGGAGGAGGAGGATGCCAGTTTTCCTCGGGCCCAGATGAGAGCATCTTCTTCCAGGTGGGCAGCTTTGACCGCAGCCTGAACCACATGCCCTCTGTCTACACAGAGACATGAGGCACTGAGGCAGAGGACTCTAGACTCACAATGTAGCATTAACTCAATATGGCTCCTGGGATTAAATTGTGCTGACAAATGAAAACATGCACTGTTGCATTCACAATGACAGAAAATAAAATACAGAGTTAAATGATAAAAGCAACCATGGCAACAGCATCGATGTAATAAAAAGTACATTTAAAAAATAACAGATCAAAAGTAGCACTGGTTTCACTGAAGTGTTACACAATGGTTGATGTTCTGACTGGTGTTAATATTAAGATTAACAGTAAATCATGTTTTAACCACTGTGTTCATGTGCAGATATTTTTACTGGTACATAGCCTCGTCTGGCTCACTCTCCAACCCACAACCTCCAATGTATTTTGGACTGAAGTGTAAGACATTATATCAATTTTGCTGTGTTGTTTTTAGCAGTGAAAAGTTTATTTTATTTTTGATTTGGGATGAGGCTTTGGGACAATGAATTCTTCATTGGTGCAGTAAAACTCACCTTTAATATATATGTATAATATGTACAGTTTGTTTACAACATCTCTGAATGTCTCTCGAATTATGAAATAAAATATTTAAAGAATTATTTTCTTGCTTTTGAGGTTCTTGGAAAATGTAATTATATTGTAAAACGATTCAGCACCTCAAATTGTTGAATGTGGTGGAACATGGAGGGAGGACGGATCTAGAAATGTAAAATGTAAGCTAATGAATAACTGCGAAAACACCACAGGATTTTCTTTTTATAAAACATAATGCAGAGAGATTGGAGAATAAATAAATGCCCCCATAATACAACCCTGAAAGTCAGTACACACAGAGTTAAAAAAAAATATACTGTTTTCTCTAAATTTGACAGAGGGTCGCCCTATAATATAGGTGGTTTTGGTGTATAGGTGTATGCTGCCCTCTACTGGTCTTCTGTAGGTACTGAAGATAAACGTAAAATAAAAATACAACAAGCAACATTCATATTGTCTTTTTATCAGTTTTATTTCTGCTTCTTCCTGTTGACATAGCTCTGGTAATAGAAGTTACTGAAGAGGATAATGAGAGTGACGCAGTATCCAAACACCACAATGTTCATACTGTCTGGAAAGTCACACTCGGTGAAGAGGTTGTAGCCCGTGTGCAAAAGGAACATGACAAACTGAGTCTGAAATCAAGAAAAACACTAAATGAAAATGTGTTCCACTGATTCAGACTTAAACTAAGGCTTTTGTCACTGACCAGCTGCAGAGAAGTCAAATATCTCTTCCACCAAAGATACTTCTGCATGTGAGGGCCAATGGCAGCTAGGCCATAGTATGAATACATAATAATATGTACAAAGGTGTTGACTAGACCGATAAAGAAAGCTGCAGGAAAAGATGTAGTCAAAGCACATGCCTTAAAGTTGCACTACGTAACACTGTAGTTGAGGGTCTGCCATCCGCTTGACTCCATGGAAATGACATTGCTTTGTCTAAAAGTATAATTAAACCTGTCACGAGGGAGACAACTGCACTACTGCATCACACATTACAACTCAGATCTGTGGAGAGTCGCCTACAATCCACAGAAGGATTTATTGTGCTTTTGAGCAACAGAAACACCCATAATGAATAAATGCTAGATGGATGTGCTAAATATCACACTATGGGAACATTCCAGGGAAAGCAATACCGTTTCCATGGAGACAAGGAGGTACCACCAGAAAGGTTGCACAGTGTACCTTTAAGATATTTATTTTAAAATGTTACCAAACTTACACTGTCCTCCTGCTACATACTTAACTCCTGCCCACCAGTTGAAGATCATGGTGCCGTGGTGATAGACATGAAGAAACGTCAGCTGGTTATTCTTTTTCCTCAGAATAAAAAATATCTGTGGATGACAACACTTTCTTTAACTTAAGATGGACTGTGAATAATGGGCTTGACTATATTCATATATAAATGTACCGTGTCACTAAGCTCTATGACTTTGGAGAAGAAAAACCACCAGCACACTCTGGCCATCTAGAAATAAAGGACATAAGTTCAAGTAAGGCCTTAGACCCTTGTTAAAAATATCAGCTTCAGGGGCATTTGACATAAACTGTGCAAATCATTGGATCAGACAAATGGAATATGACTGAGGCACTTACCCTCATGGCAAGTGGACTTGTGCTATAATCAACAGGCTGACAGAGCAGGCTGTAGTTAGATAACCAGGACGAAACCAGGAACTGTAACACATTTGTGAAGACGACATCAAATTATTTAGTTTAATTTTGTTGCACTTATTATTTTAGTTGTTAGTGTGTTTTAATTTGATGAGTCAAATGATTATTTATACTGTACATGTTAAGACTTTTAAGATAAATTATCAGCCTTCTTTGGTTGATAATTTGTACTGTACTTAAGGCTTCTCAATAGAGAATTTCAGATATTGTGTTTTAGAGTCTGTTGTCCAGATTCTCAAACTCCTACAACAGTTTCATCCTCAAGAGCCACTGTAGTTGGTTAATCATTGCTTCTCTCTTGGGTCACTGTCTTACCTCATAAAACATGTATGAGGAGAGGCCAACCATGGCAAAGTTGTAAACTATGAGGACAACCCTGAGGTCAATGGGGTCCTTGTGTCTCATGAGTCTTGGACCGAGCCAGACCACAACCAGGTAGAACAGAAAGATCAGAGCCACAGGGACCGGGGAGTAGACCAGGGGCCAGGGGTCTGTCCTTTTGTCTGAAACACAAACACGTTTGGAGAGAAAAATGATTAGGCCAAACTTCAGGACGACTTATTTGACAAAAACAACTGGATATAACCTACTGCCTGAAAATACAAGTACGATAGAGTCTAATTTGGCCAAAGGAAGATCATACAGAAGATACACAGGACTGCAGGAGTGAACAATGTTAGTGACATGATGATAATCATGTCACTGCAGCGCACTCATGGTTTATAAGCTACTTTTATCATCAGAATTAAGCCATTTAATGAAATCAGATTCATTGATCATTTGCAGTGAACTGAATCATGTTGCAGCGCAGTAAAGAGCCACAGGTCCCGTAACTTCACTGTTACACGGATCAGATCTTGGATCATAAACCCGGCTGTGCCCCGCGGTACACGGTCAGTACCTCCATTGTCCAGCCTGTCCTGGTACCACGACACGAAGCTCTGCCACACGGAAGTCATGTCTGAAGTGTGAGCCAAACACCGGAGCACAAGTCTGCAACAGCGTCCAGTCCCGAGTCAGAGCCGAGGAAACCTGCAGACTTCAGACCAGGGGTCAGGGTTTGTCCAGGACTGAAGGAAGATCAGACAAACAGCGAAGAACCGCCGCACATTAGCCGCACACAGGACCGAGAGGCGTTGGCTGCTCCTAAAAGCAACGAGTTTGGTTTGTGAAAAGAATGTGGTGAAAATTATATGAATAAACGACCAATAAACTAATTAAAACAAATCAAAACGACGTAACAACACATGTAAAAGGCCTTGAAAGACTTTTTGAGGACACTATCCGCTTATACTTTGCAGTTTTCTTTTTTGTCACTAGGGGGGGACAGAGTGCACTTTCTATATTAGTAGTTAACGGTTCATTGTTTACTAAACATGAAACTTATGGTTTCTAGTACAATGAATGAACTTTGAACTTTGGCCCGTGGCACGTAGCAGACACTTGGTTGGTTTTGTTTGTCTTTATACACACACTCCCACTTTATGATCTTAGTTTATTATGTAAAACATGATAATACTGATACAGAGTAAATGTCAGATATATCTACCACCTACACATGAATCCATGCATAATCTTTAAAAACAATACAGTTTGTTTCTTATCCACAAAATATTGTGAAATTTACACTTCACAGTTTTCCTTCTTGGTGTTTTTGAAGAAAGACGTCAGAGAGAGTTGTTTATGGTCACTTTTAGTTGCGCAATTTTTGCCTTTAGCTTTCACATTATTCTTTAAATCATTTGTTTTCTTCTTTTTTGTTTCCTGGTAACAAAAAATGCCAAAATTAAAATCTATTACAGCACATCTAAAGACTAATAGGAATGTATAAAATGCTATAAGTTACATTTGTAGTTTGAAGTTTGTTACTCTTCACTGAATCATAAAGCTTCAAAATCTGCAACAGAAGCAACAGTGACGGAATTATTTAATGTGTCGTTCATGCAATTTCCAAAGATTAAAAATAACACGGCTGAGACAAGCTGACCTTTTTCACCCCTGTTGAAACTGCTGCCTCCATTAAAGCTGATCTGCTGAGCCACTGAGCATTTTCACTGAGGTCTGCACAGCTGTGGTCATCTAAACACACACTGTACACAACATATGTCTGATGGATGTGTGAGAAGATGTGAACCACCTGCAGAGATAAATACTTATGATCAACCTGTGTGTGTAATGTTGCATGTGTTCAAATATAATTATATGTTTAATGGCTGACAGGTATTTGTGTATGGACCTTCATTTGCCCTGGTGCGGTTCTTATTCTCAAATGATATGTATGTGAACTGCATTGGGCTGAATAACATCTACCACACCCAATGAAACGCACTTTTTAAAATGAAGTGTTATGTGTTTTAGTGAGACATGTATATAGTGTTATATCACATGTTATTTTAGAGAAATAGAGACAAATAGAACATTTGACCTCTCCCACAAAATGAATGTGGTTTTCAGGAAATCCTGTTCCCAGAATTCTGTGGATCTCCCTGTACAGCAGCGCCCTCCTCTGTTCAACATCAGAGTTTTCCACTTCTACAAGACTGGGAAATTGCCACAAACCAGCCAGCAAACCTGTTGTAATGGCCAAAATAAAGAAAGATGAATGAAAGCAATTAAAATGGAAATATGTAAACAAGTAATCTGATAACAGCACAAAGTAATTAAACACAATGTAAAATATGTTTTATGAGTAATTTATGAGTACTTTTCCAATATTGATCATTAACAATTTGACAATTTTCTCAAATGTTTCTCAGTTCTGCCCTCACGCACTCACTGTCAACATAACGTCCAAGTCCGGTTTGTGTTGACTGACCTTTGTTGGGTCTTTGTGTGAGCAGATACTGGTTCTGCCCTTCTCCTCCACATCTCATAACCAAACAGGTGAGTGTCCTCTCTACTCGTGGGGGCTTCTTTGCTGGTTTTCTGGGAAAGTTCATGACTCCAAGCGCATTTT
This sequence comes from Scartelaos histophorus, assembly GCA_000787155.1. Taxonomy (NCBI): domain Eukaryota; kingdom Metazoa; phylum Chordata; class Actinopteri; order Gobiiformes; family Gobiidae; genus Scartelaos; species Scartelaos histophorus. The sequence goes on along the minus strand of KN507541.1, from coordinate 31,060 downwards.
CCCAGGGCTCAGAGGGACACAATAAGCACACACCACCGCCCACTAAATGAAATGGAAAAGTTACGGTCTTTCTAAGTTATAGGAATTTCAGTGACAATAGCTGCAAAACACGTTGTTTACCACATTCCTCTATGTCAGGAACAGATGGAGATCTCTTTCTTGTCTTGCTCACAAGCTTCTTAGTGTTTTGTTCTTGTGTGTAATGAACCTATTCAAATATAACCAAACCTAAATAAAGTAAACAAAAACTACAAAAATACGTTATTCATTATTAATGTAATTAATCAGAGGCGCACACATTTGTACCTTTTGATAGGAGCGGCAGTGAGACTGAACGGGACACTGGCTGCAGAGTGGAGCTTTAGGAGAACAAACTCGGGCACCCAGCTCCATCATGGCCTGGTTAAAGTCTCCTGGTCTGCTTGGGTCAACAAGCAAATTAACTATATTCCTACAGACAAGAAAATATATTTTACCAATGCAACAGTTCAGCTTAGATCTGTTTTAAAATAAGTTTCAGCAAGGAATCAGAAAGCCATAAAGTAGCTTTATGTGTTTAAAAACAGCTAATTGTCTTGCATCACTATATGATCAAAATTCAAGTTATCTGCCTTTTGTGCACACAAAAAAGTCCATACACAGTGGAAGTCTTGTGCAGAGATGATCAAGTAAGAGTAAAAAAGTAAAAAAAGAGAAACACATACACATTCAGTTTTTAAAAATACACATTAAATACATCATTTAAATAGAACTAATATTTAAAAGCAGCAGTGAGGCAAACCCCTGTTAATAAATAAATACTGTATATTGCACATAATACTGTATATAGTACTGTATAAGTAATAGAAACATAAAGATAAGCAAAATAAGTGCTGGTAACTGGTGTTTTGATATTTACCACAGAGCCTCTGTTACAGAAGGACTTGTGCTGTCGGCTCCAATAGCTCGTAAGCGGCATAACACACGAATCACATTTCCATCAACTGCTCCTGTGACCTAAAAACAGACAGATCTAGATGCACAGGCAGGACCTAACAATATTATTTTGGATAAGAGTTTTTGCTAATGAACCAACCTGTCCAAGAGCAATAGAGCCTATAGCAGCAGCAGTGTAACGTCCAACCCCTGGCAGCTGTTTCATAAGATCTTCCACTGTCTGAGGCATTTGTCCGTTTAACTCACAAACCACCTAGAATTAAAGTGATGAGTCTATACAATTATTTTAATGTTTAATGTACAAGATATTTCAGTCAAATTAAACCTTTTGAGCTCCTTCATGAAGTCTTTTGCCTCGTGAATAGTAGCCAAGCCCTGCCCACATCTGGTTCACTTCCTTAAAAAAATAAATAAATAATAATCAGATTTAAACCACTGATGCAAATATACATTTAATGTGTGTCAACAAGTTATGACCTCTAGTGTGGCAGCTGCTAGATCCTGTAATGTTGGCCACCGCTAAAAGAAAGCAAAATAAACCATGTTAATATACAAGCTGAATTACACAAACTAAAAACCTAAACAACCTACTTTTATCCATTTGTTATAATAATCGATAACGGTTGCAACTTGAGTTTGCTGCAGCATTATTTCTGATACCCACACTGTAAAACAAAAAAATCTGTTAATAAAAAGCAGCAGAAAGTACACGCAGTGCAAACAATCCTCAAAGCCAAACCTGCGTATGTTCTGATGTTCAGGTCTTCTTCTGTCATTGCCTGGAAAAGCACATTCACGTTTAGCTTACTGTGATTAGGGGAATATGAAATACAAATAAGAAAGTAGACCATGCCTACATTAGGGTTGTCAAAAGTATGGAAAATCAGATATTAATTTACAATAAGATAAAACTGTCCTGAATGAATAACTTTAGAATGATCTTGGGCTGTGTCCGAACATGTATATACGTAAGGACGACTGAAAGGTTACAAAGATATAGGGCATTACTATGATTTAATGTTCAAAATTACATTCTAATGTATTTTTTCACACTAGTTGGTATACATATATATATATTAAGGCAGTTATTTTTCTTAACCTACCAGTGTCCTCCATGGCAGCTCCCTTTTCTCTTTGTCATACCAGTTTAAAAGGTGAGAACGTAACAGGACAACCTCAGCAGCATCTGGGAAACTGTGGTATGATGTTGGGGAGAGATCCTCTAGAAAAGTAAACAATTAAATACATTTTGGGGAATACACATTACGTTTTAAAGAAAAAGCATTACATTACTATTATATATAAATGCATAATCTACGACATATGACACTGATGTTCAGAGACATGATTACAACAATTACATTACAATATAAGTAATAGAATTATGTAGTTGTATTCAATGTCACAGAAGCACTAACTTTAAAATATTATTCCTAACTGCTTCAACAAATGTGTATGTGTAGCTGGTATTAAAAGAGAACTTAGATGATAATATGAAGAGGTAGGACACAATTAAGAGATTAAAAGTGACTTGCACATGTAAGCGACACTACCTTCTTTAACAGTTGTCTTGAGCCGTTTCCTCTTTGAATTTTCGCTTCTCGTCATCTTAACTCTTGCACTTGAGATACCTTCAGTGATTTGCCTTTTTAATAACGCCCATTGAAGTTTCATAACAGGATTATACGATATTATATCATCCCGCCACAGTCCAGGAAGAGACCGGAAGTGGCGGAGTCTCAACCAATCAGCAACAAGTAAACACGGAAGTAGAACACGGTGAAAACAGGAGGCGCTTTCAAAATAAGTACTTCCTGTACGAACAACGCGGCAAATTATTTCAACAAATATATTTTATTAAACTCTAAGTTACATTCATCATTCAGTCACAAGCAATTTATAAAGTTTGTGTAAAACTGTAAATGTCAAACTTTGAGGCTTATTGAATGGATCCCATTTTCCTCATCCACTTGTACATCTTTCCATTGTACTAAGTGAAACCTCATTTCCAACCATCACCTGTGTTTATTATAATGTTGTTGCACAACAGAGATTCTGCCTGTGTTTCACTCAAAGTCTTGTACAGAGTTTCAGGACTGATCTGGAAAAAAATACATTGCTTTTGCTGCTTCAATGTGATACACTATTTTAAATCATATGCATTCAATTATTGATGCATAATTAGTCCTTATATACACACCAGAAAGCCTGAGAACAGAGTATGTCCCATGACTCTTTTAACAGGTTGTTGGATAATGGAGTTGGATCTGACAAAGAACTACACAAACAAATATTAGTAACTGCTCGGTTAACACACTTCATTGATGTGCATTATAAAGAATAATTATTTACCTCTAGTGCAAGACTGGCTTGTATTTGGGTTTCGATGTGTTCTTTGTTGCCCATAGCTGATAAGAGACCCTGGACCACTTCAAGAGCAAGCAGATCACTGCTAATTTCTTCATTATCTTCAGCCAGTAGCCTTTAAAATGGTTTGAATAAAGAGTCATTAAAGGTATTTCACATTTAGATTGTAGGATTTATTTTCTCACCTAATGACTTTAGCAGTGGCAGCTTGTTGCACAAATTCAGGCAAAGATCCAGTTTTCCTCATAATTTCTGAAATAAAAAGTAATGAAAGCACTGTGTCCATAATAAAGTGGAAAAAATAAACAATATTTTGTGAAGTTTGATAGTTACTCGGCTCCTCAGTTTCTAGTCTCAGCAGAGACACCAGTTTATTCAGGAGAAGTGGCCTCACATCAAAATTCCTCAGTTCTAAAATCAAGTTCATTGCTGCAGGAGTGGAGGAAATAATAGGATTCAAAATAAATGGGATGGGGGGAAACGACAGGACTTAGCATCTTTAAATTACCTTCATCTTGAACTTCCAGGTTCAAGGATTTTAGCATTTCAAGTAGAGGATCCACAAGGCTGGGATGAACTGTCTTCATCTTGGACTATGGGCAGTGCTTTAGAGTTATTTACAGTGTCCTTATTTTATGTTTCTGGGACTGTTTAAAGGTTTACCTGCAAAGACTGTAAAGTGCGCAGGAGCATCTTCTGACTTTTAGGAGATGTGTTCAGCAACAGTGCAGTGAGTTCTTGGTAGACATAGTTTAGATATTTGGGATTTCCCTGGGACAGCGAGTCTAGGACTGCACATGCTTTCTCCTGGATCTCATTAGAATATGGGATGGTTAAACATTCTGCTAAAGCACTGACCCCTGGTGAACATATAAATGCTTATTAGTGCTATCAATCATAAATCAATCAATCAATCACATATTTAGTCCATATTTAGTATGGCTTACCCCTGCTTTCACAAATGAACTCTTTGTACTTGCGACCTGTGTTCGCAACAATCAACAGAACATTAAGCACCTCAGCTCTGTCCTCCCCTTTAGTTTGACCTTGATTTAAAATGTCGATCAATGTGAGAACCCCTCCATCCTCCAGGAACTCTGTTAGGTACTGCTCCCTATGGCAAAAGAGGAAAATAACACATTAAATGGGCTATTCAAGGCCCTAGGGTATGTTTCCTTGTACTCACTGGCTGGATGCAGAGAGAAAAATCTGTATTGCTTTAAGCTGTAGACATAGGGAGGAGCTAATTTTGTATCTACAGATCAGGTGAAGGACTGATCAGGTCTTAATCAATAGAAGGAAATTGTATTGCAGAGGTATGTCCCAATAAAAAGGGAAATTATAAGACACATTCTTATAAGTTTGCACATAAAAGCTTATAAATGATGCTATATGTAGATTAAGGATACAAGAGTCTCATCCACGTCGTGATTCGTGCCAAAAAGAGACTGGCCACCTGAGCAAAGTGCAGCTCCAGATCATAAGAGGACTCCCCGCAGGTCTCAGACAGAAAAGTGGTCAGAATCCGAGCGCGCGTCGTTTTATCCGCGCGGTCCCATTGGCGCAGAAAACTCAGCACTTTGCCCAGGTTTGCATGCGGGTCCTGGCGTGCAGATGCGGCCATTTCAGCTTTATTTCCTTTCCAATGTATCTTCTTTACGCACAACTGGCGACGGCAACTTTTACGCAGTTGAGTTTTGTTTAGTTTCTCAGTTGCTTAGTAGCACATCACACCATTGTGCTCCAACAGGTAGACAAAATAAAATAAAAGTGGATAACATTTTTAATCAATGAGTTCTGTGCTTGACCTTGCGAATAACAGGTCACTTCATTATTCTTGCGTTTTAATTAGGCGAACTTCCCAATTTACAACACAACACACACGCACTAGCGCCCTCTGTTGGGGAAAAAAATTTTAATGCATCTTTCAGAGTTAAATGTCACCAAATGTTACAGATTACCCATAGTGCAAAATAACTAAATAATTGTATCTAAAAAAAATATTAATAATAAACATTTCTCAGATCAATCACATTTAAAAAACACACAACACAATACAACAATATACAATACAACTCTGCAACACAATAAGCTACATGCAGGTCACTGAAGCTAATGGACATATGGAGAGCTGTTTGTAAAGCTGCTCATGCTGAAAAAACCTTAAAAATTTTTGTGACATTTAGCTTCAAACAATGTTCAAAAAACAGGTGTGAAAATTTGTGTGACTTTTTTGCAGATTTAAAGCGATATTTGTCAACTTGGAGAAAATGTAAATAATTAAATATAGAGATTAAATATTACACCTAAATCTTAATCTAAATGTAAATGTTAAATGTTAAATGTTTGTCCTTTGTTGTGCTCTAAAAGTAGCTTTATAAAGATCAGAGGGAAATGATATTCAGGCAGGGCCTGAGGCATGTACAGAGTAAAACCACAGACATTACAGTGACCCAGTCTTCAGTTCCCTGATTTTTCCAGTTCAGTAAAGTCTTAGTTCTTTATGGCTGAATAATGGTTTACACTGAATGTTTGAATGTTTTCTTTGTCAGGTATCTCTGGTAGGAGAAGTTACTGAAGATGAACAAGTGCAATGACGTCCACATCCCTGTAATGTCAACAGTCTTCAGGTCGTCACATTCTGCAGACACGATGCAAGTTGTATGCACAAGGTACATGATAAACAGAGCATAATATTAAATTGGTTTCATATAAAATAAAAATGCAAGAGAACAAAATAGGCACTGATCATGTGTGGGCCCATTGCTGCAGGCCATAGTACAAGAACATCACAGTGTGCAGTACTGTGCTGAGCAGGACATGGAAAACACTGAGTCACAACAGTTAGTTTGGCCTCTTGGATTTGCACTTACAGCACTTTATTTCCTTTATCTCATTCATGTATCTGAACTCTCTCTGTTGTTGCTGTGAAATGCCATTTGTCTCACTAAAAACACTTACTTTGTCCTCCCGGCAGATACTTAATTAGTGCCCACCACCAGATCATGGAGGCATGATGGTGGACATGAAGAAACAAACTAAATACAACAAAATAAAACTTAAACTTAAATAAATCAAATCAATCAAAATGTGTAGAGTATACACCTCGTAGCACATGTAAGTCCACAGGTCGACCATGCTGAAGTGGTACACAATGAGACAAGTGTGAGGTTAAAGGGGACGCAGTGCCTCAGATGAACAGCAAGTGGATGAGAGTCATTAGCACTGGGGAGGAGACCAAGGGCCACATGTCTGTCCTTTTATCTGCCACAGTAAACAACATAAAATCATTTCAATTTATAATATAATGAATATAAAAAAACTACTATATTATAATATGATTCTAATAATAAAATAGCCTGCTTCACGTGGTAACAGCAATGGGCCTATGTATGTGCTACAGATGTGCAATGTGGAAATATGTACCTCTATTCTCCAGCATTTCACTGTAAAAAGAAAGTTAAACATGGATACATGTAAGTCATGTCCTGTCAGGAGAACAGCAGAGTGTGTTCAAATAAATTCCAAATATAAAATGTTAATTTATTAATCATCTGGTCTATTCCAGGGGTTACTGAGCATCCCAAATCCCAAATAGAAGATAAAATGGTCTAGATGCCAAACTGTTTGTTTTAGACCTCAGACTTCAGTGGGATGTAGTAGGACTTGCAGAAGGACTACAGTGTCACGTAGGACTTGGTTTACTGGGTTTTACTTTCAACATGCAACACAGTGATATTTGGTAACAACATCTTTGCTTGTTTAATATTTGATTATTATTTGTCTTTGATAATGTGAGTGCCCTTCAGATGTTTATGTGAATTTTTATCATGTTTTAAATCTTCATCAGTGGGAGGTTATTATTTCATACATTCACATCTGCACACTTAACAAACCACGACTTATTTATTTGTTTTAAATAGACCCCTGGGATGCAGCATCTCTTTTTCAAGGGGGTCCTTAGTATTACTCAACAGAGTGTAGATAAGTAAATAAAAACCAATACAACAGGGGTTACTCTACAAGGAAATTCAGCATGTGCTAGTTTAGATGAGGACAGGCAGTGTGCCAGACGAGCTTTAACATTCTCCTTGGACACTGCCTCCTGCATCACATTTTACTTCAGCTTGCAAGAATCTTATGTAAAAAAAACATTGTTGTATTTAATCAAGCAATGGCCTGGCCGGGCGTATAAAAACAATAGCTTATAATGAACTGTGGAACATTTCAACATGAAACAGTAAAAGTGGCCTCCAGCAGTCCACAACCCAAACCCTCAGCTTTATAGTGTCGGACACTTGCTCTATATCGCCCCCAAGAGTCTGGCAAACGTAACTACAGTGTACGGGGCAGCCCTCTGCTGGAGGCTCCCTGCAATCGCCTTCTTTATTCTGGAGATAAAGAAGGAACATCAGTGGAGAGGAAAAGCTTTACCCCGTGTTATTTTTACGGTTCCGTGCTGGTCCAGACGTCTGTGCATTAAGGGCCCCTCTTCACTTCTCCAGCCAAACCTCCATTACCCTTGTGCTTTTTCACCTTAAGTCAAACCACGGTAGAACCAGACACATCGAAACACTGGAGGTTTGTGGGGGGAGATAGGTGATTGTTACACGTAAAATAGGTTCTGATGTCCTCACATAATGTGGTTTTACCCAAGACATCGGTGCATTGAGACGCGTGTGCGTTTTTGGTACCGTGTGCCATAATAATGGAAGATATCGCGTATGGCACGTCAAAAGAACAGAGCAGAGTGACAAGGACGAGGAGAGAGAGAGAAAGGGGAGGGGAACTGACATTAAAGCAACACAACAAGGAAACTACACTGCGGAGCCAGACGCCTTCATTTCTGTTTTTGAGTAATAGCCCGAGCCCTGGCAAAGTGTGGCGACGTGTGGATCTGCCCGACTCAGCCTCAAGTGGCCGGAGACAAGCCTCTTTGGACCGGGGTGGATTTAAAGGCGCTCGCCGATGTCCGCAGATATGGGTGAGAATAATGAAAGAGACTCATAATAGTGATAGTAGTGACTTAAACACAAGGAGCAGGCCTGTTCTGGCCGAGCCCCATTGAAGCTCCAAACAAAAGACCAAGCAGAGCATCGCGCCAATTAAACAAATAACACTTTGGGCTAATATTAAGAGTAGCTCTTTGTAGAGTAGCCCAACATTAATCAGTAAAGAGGTGAACATCTTTGTTGTGAAGGTATTATCCAGCTGCTCTTAACGCGCACCATGACGGAATGATGATGTCCCATAGACATTTAATATAGAGAGGAGTAACCTATGCACAAAACCAAAATGCTCTATCAAAAGTTTCATAAAAAGTTTACTGAAGAACTGCAATTGTACTAAATCCTATGGCACATGGTGCATTTCAGGTTCGGAGCGTCCCTGCTCTCCACAGGTGGTGGAGGATGGAGCAGAGGAGGATGAGGAGGAGCTGAGTGGAGGAGAGGAGGCAGAGCTGCGCTCCAGCATGGGCAGAGGGTCCCTGCTCACACGGAGAGGCATCACCCTCAGGGTCCTGCTCAAAGACGGCCTGGTGGAGCCTGGAGATGGAGTCCTGACTATTCATTACCTGGTAGAGCTGGACACAGGGGCCTGTGTGGACTCTCCCACGGTACTCTGAGTAAAACTATGTTTTCATTTTGTTTTAAAGGGAAAAAACTTTTCAGGGGATCTCCTGACTGATGGGAAGATCCGTTGGGTGGAAACAGGACAGACCTTTAACTCTCCAAGTGCCTGGGCCACACACTGCAAGCGACTTGTTAATCCAGCCAAGAAGTCGGGCTGTGGCTGGGCCTCAGTGCGCTACAGAGGACAGAAGCTGGTGCAGTACAAAACCACATGGCTACACAAGTACCAACCCAGTGCCGACATGGTGAGAGGCTGTAGTTTATGAAGAATCAGTATGACAGTGATAATGCTGACACTGTGTATGTGGTAGAGCCTGGTAAGTGAGGAAGAGGACGATGAAGATGAAGAGGAGGGAAAGACGACTGTACAGACCGATGACAAGAACAAAAACAACAAACCTGGATTACACGGTAAGAACACACACAGGCGCATTTCATGTGTTCATGTGAAAACTGAGTCTTACCAAAGTGCCTTGAAGGTGGAGGGTGTATAAATATGTGACCATTCATTGTTTCCCATTTCAGATGTGACGGCCTCCAGGAAGACTGACAGAGAGAGGATCCCTGTCAGATACTGCACCTTAGGCACCAGAGACGCAACCAGGTATAGTCCATATTCTGTTCAATGTCTTCTGTGAAGTGGAGTAAATTTAGCCAATGAAAATCACAAACCTGTGCCACAGAGATCCACACACTCTGGTGGAGCTGTCTGCATTCTCAGCCATCAACCGGTTCCAGCCTTTCAATGTAGCTGTGTCCAGTAACGTCCTGCTGCTAATGGTAACGCCAAAGATCAATGAAAATCCACTGTTTTTCAAATTCTTATGTGTAACTAATGTGTATTGTGTGAGTTAGGACTTCCATTGTCACTTGACCACCAGTGAGGTGGTGGGATACCTTGGGGGAAGATGGGACACTAACACACAGTGTATGTAGACATAACTTCATATCAATCCAGTGAGAATTGTTCAGGTCTAATGCTCTTGTTTTGGTTTTAGTGCTGACAGTTTTAAGGGCTTTTCCATGTCGAACCAGACTGGCAGATAAAGAAAGTGCTTCTGCTGTGGAGGAGGAGGTAAGTCTGAAAGATAAGTCTGAAATGGATACTGTAGGCTTTTGGTGCATTCACACCTGCACATCACCACATTTAAACTGACTCAAAACAAGGATTCAATCTGGAATTAAACTTGGACAAGAACAGGGCCAATTGGGCTCAAACAAGGACCAACTGTTCTACAGTTACAGTCACTATAGGCTTTATTATGTTTAAGTGTTCATATGAAATGTGTGATGTTGCAGATTTGTCAAAACCTGTTTATGCGTGGGCTGTCTTTGGTGGGGTGGTACCACAGTCACCCACGAGGTCCGGCCCTGCCCTCGCTCCAGGATATCGACTCTCAGATGGACCACCAGCTCAGACTACAGGGCTCCAATAATGGCTTCCAGCCCTGCCTGGGTATCATCTGTGGTGAGCACCTTCTTAGTAAAAGTATACAGCATTTATCATTAACATTGCTTTATTGCAATAATTAATGAACAGAATATTTGTTGATATAGGCCCATATTACCATGGTAACCAAGGTGTAGCATCAACAATAACCCCCTTTTGGGTTGTACCCCCACCTGAGGTAATATCTACATTCTTACGCTAGCTTTTTTTTGATAATAGACCATTTTATTCACTTTTTCCTCTCTCATTTTCATTTAGCAACGTCCCAATGATTATGGAATCCCAGTAGCTGTTGAAGTCACGTATGTACAGGACAACTTCCTCACCAGTGACGTCCTGAATGAAATGGTGCTTCTATAGATCATGATCTAATACCATTATCTCAAAACACTAATATGTTTAATCTCAATGGGTGACTGCACTTCTATTTTTGTTTGTACAGATGTTACTTGTTGACTACTACAGGGCAGCACCTGACCTGGTTCATTTTAACCAGTTTTGGTGTCCTGATACAACAATGATGGACAAGATTAAGGTGAGACACTCAGTAAAACGCATCAACATACTGTCATGTATTTTAATCCTGATTATTAACATTTGCGTTCTGTTTTTCAGGGCTCTTTAAGCTGCCATGCCCCCAAAGACCAGGCCTACTCTCAGATACTAGAACATGTGTACAGTCAGCTCAATCACATCCAATGAGAACGCAATGTGTACATGAGACAGAGCACCACTGACTGCAATGAGGCCGAGATACCCAAAAGTATAAAAGTGCATAAGCTAAAGTCGACTTTACTTGGACCTATGTGCTGTCTGTGCTTGTTCCTGCCGTAGAAGCACATATTACATGTTTATGAACAGTATCACATTTGAGTGAAGTGACTGCCTTTACTGTGGGTTATTGTAGCACTATAGGTATGGTAGGCACAGATTTATTGTGAGGTGATGTTATTCATGTGGAAAGATGTAATGTGTTAAGTGTAGTAGATTGTGCTGCTGCCTGGTCACATGACGGTCCTGTTGTTTAGGACCATGGCTTCCTCTTGACCTTTACTGTTATTTACTGTGGATGATGTAATGAAATGCCTTAAGACTGCTGTTTGATGCACCAATAAGCATTAAATATTTACACTGGAATTTAATATAAAAGATTATAATTGTCATTTACATATACCATTTACTTTATATGTAAAAAACAAGCATAACACCAGCTACAGATATTTTCTTTATTTAAAGTAGGGCACAGGGGCATGAAAAGACAAGACAAACTACAAATATCTAGATACCAAACAAAGTATTGTGGTTAAAGTTTGTACTCATAACAAAAGTAAAAAGACATTTATTATATTGGACAACATGCAAAGATTAATTTGAGAGCTTTAAGGTATGTATATAAAAAATAATACTATATATAGAGCCAACTTGTCTATGCCAAAAGAGCACTTAAGACTGGAGAAACACCTATATTCACCCCTTAAAGGGACATTTTATGCATGTATTAAAATCTGATAAGAATCTACTGCTCAGTCTCACACAGAAATACCTTAGACTATGGCTGTAGTGTAGTAAATGTAGAGAGAAAACAAACATGCATTCTGTCTAGTCCATGTGTAAGTCAAAGGAAATGTCTGACTATTAATTACCTAATTTTGGTTTATGGTGAAAATACAATTTTCTCCTTTTCCACAGAAGGCACAGAAACAAGCATGCTTCACACACACTGTTCTCCCACATTTCCCTGAACTTTGTAAAAGCACTGACATGTTGAGCAGATGTAAACATGACACAATGAGCCAACTGGTGCTGTTGGGAACAGTTAAAACAGTGGCCACAAACTGAGCTTAACTGCTCCAAATCACAGAGAAGGATTTGACCAACTATGACACACTGACAACAATGTCTTCAAAGCACACAAGACATGTTTGGTGAGAGTGATTGGAAGAGTTGCCTCTGGATATCTCCCTTTTACTCCAGACATTCCCCTCTTGAAGACACACAATCAAATCAATGACAAAAGGCCAACAACTGGACAGAGCTGCTGCCTGCAGCGCTCGTCTTTTCAAGCAATAAGTCATCTGACCAAATAGGTTAGGTCAAATGATCAGGACAGAGCAAATATGAAATATGGCTGTGTATAGAGTTTGAAACAGGCACACTTAATTGCGATTATATTTCATACAAACTTTTTGGCTCACTCAGCTCTATTAAAAAGATAGGAAGAGACTACAGTCTAACGTGAAAGTCTAGACAACAAACAGACATCTGCCAAGCCACTTCAAGGTGCAAGGTTTGTGTTACTTTGGTGCCGATGTGGAGTCAGTCGTTCACACACTCATCAATCTCATCTAAACAAAGGTGCAAATTACATTTCCCCAAGAAGAATGATTCCACAACAAAGTGGAGATCACAGATCCAATACTGAACACTAAAACATCTCAGGCATCATCATCCTCAACTGCACACCTCAGGCAGAGACAACAAAGAGGAGGAACATTTTGACAGGAAATGTGATTTCAGCTTTAAAAAGCTGTTCTAAAATAAGCCAGCAGATGTCACTAAGAGCTGAACTTGAGCCCCTCAAAACACAATATTTTCAGCGGTATTAAAATGATTCTGTCTAATGATGACTGGTTAACTCCTAACTACTTTGGACAGTGGAGCACATTTGCAGAAATGTGTTACAAAATGTTCAATCTCAACTGATCACTTCATTTCAATAGTCTTTGTTCATTTTCTTTGCCATCAGTCTTTAAACTTGTAGAAAAGCAGATGAAAACTGTGCTGGTGGATGATGATGTTGAATAATCATGTGTAAACTCTAATCTACCGTAGCCCTAATGGGGCAGTGGAACCAGCACCTCCACGTAGTTGAGTGGGAAGAATCCTGACTGGCCATTGAGCATGCCCTCATACCAGTTCTCGTCGATCTGATTGGTTAGAATAATAATGTCTCCTTCGCGAAAGCCCAGCTCACCATCATTCTCTGGGTCAAAGTCGTACAGGGCTTTACAGCTCGGCTGTTCAGGAGCTGAATGCAAAGAAAAACAAGAAGAGGTTTTAAAGGCACTTGAAAAACAATGATGCTGTAAGATATTTTCTATGGTGATCATGACATATTTAAAGAAGTAAGTGATTTAATAAAAAGCACTGACTCAATGAGCTACAGAGTCGCTCAGTAACACGACTGTTCAAGACTCTCTCCTACATGTAGAATATGAGTTATTGCTGATGGTGATGAACAAAAGGAGAGCTTTATACACATGTTGCTTACTTCTTGTTGGTCATATATGCGTTAATAAAGCACGGTGCTTCCAGCAGTAACAGTTAAGTTCTGCACTTTCACTACTTGTGTGTGTTTCCTTTCTGTGGCAGTTGGTGACCTCAGACACATGGGCTGAGGGGAGTGAGGTTGTCACACAAACTGGTCTTTTTGTTTCCTAACAATTTTCCCTTTGTGTCCCACTGTCCTCAAAGCCTCCATAGAAACACTATAGAATCACTGAGCTCGTCTAATCTTCAATCACAGTGTATCATTTCAACACAAACAAAAACATTTGAAATATATTTTTTAGTTATTCAATGTAAAAATTTAGCACACAAAAAAATTACGTAATGTACATTTGCCGAAATGTATTTTGAACATTTCCTGATATGTTATAAGCACAAATTGGTATTTTACACATGGCATGCAGAGTTAACATTAAAAATATAAGAGCCAAGCCTGCAATGCAAAGCCAGATTGTGCATTATACCGGAAGCAGTGACCACAGACAACAGTGTTACAAAAGACCTCACACCGTGTGACTCACACAATCTGGGTTTCCGAAAAGAAAATCTGTCCAAGTGCAATGACGTATCTGAAGTGTCATAAGGGAGAGGAACAGGTCAGAAGGAGAGAGAGCCAACCAGCTCACAGGCTCACATGTTCCTGTGCTTTGTGCAGACGTAATATTGGCTTGCATACATTACCTAAAGGCTGATCCTAACACTATCCTTATTACTACTTTTTTAGTCTAAATAAACAAATATCTTAACTTTAAATCATGTTGTTGACCTAACCCGATTCCCTAGAGAGGAGGCAAATAACGATTAAATATGGCGCAAGTGAGACTTGGACACCAAATCTTGCTGTATTTCATGAGCATGCTGCCACTGATTACTATGCACTTTTTTAACAATGGCCACATTTGACCTAAGCCTTTAAGTATGTTCATAAAATGTTATCTGAAGTTGAACAGTGAACTCCAAATACATCATGTTGGTAATTTTGGTGCAGTGGCATGACATAACATGCCAGGTATGAAAAACATCTACACTCAATCACTGTTTATAACAATATATGGCAGCCACTCATTAGTTCCATGTATTGTATTGAAGTTTATACAGTATAGAGACTTTATCTCAGTACATAATACATGAACAATACAATACCTGAGTTCCGTGAGGGTGGTGCAGCCATAGAAGAGGTGTATCCTCCGTTTGAATGACTGTTGTCCCCAAAGTCATACACAGGTTTAGGTTTAGGGGTGTATTCACGTCTGGGCCTTGACTGAGCCTCTGTAACCCTGTTCCAATAACAAAAGAACAAGAATAAACTGACCACCTTCAGACTGGTCCAAATTTGATATCTCAGCATGCCCCATTGTCGAAGTACCTCTTTGAGAAACAGGAGGCTATAAAAGATTTTAATATGAACAATGCTGATTTAGCCACTGGCAACCGTCATTTTAATTTGACTGTAGTTAATTTTTAAACCAGAAATCATACCTTTAAATGTTTTAACAAGTGCTTTTGCCAGTTTTGTAGAAAATTATATTTGTGAACAATTGAGAAGTTGCCAGATTGCACTTATCTGAAACTTTCTGAGCATGGATAGGTAAATTGACCAAACAAGGGAGTGCATGGGGTTGGAGTTGGGCTGCACCTGTCCTGGAGCTTGCTGTAAAGATCCTCCAGCACCTGCACGGCCTCCCTGTGGTACTGCAGCTGGGACTCCACCAGAGAGGACAGCTGGCTCACCTGCTCGATCTGCATGCACAAAAACACACAGAATGTTTCCATGCTTTGTAAACATGAACATTGACTTCAACGTAACCATAATTAATGCATATATAATTACTATATTTCAATTTAAAAAAAGATCTCAGAAGCTAAGCAAAGTTTCCCATCCAAGTACTGAAGAGGCCCCTCTTCAGTACTTGGATGGGAGACCACTGGGAATACCAGAGGCCAGTCCTACAATGCTAGATTAGAGGGTTACCAAGGTAAGTTTGGGGTTAACCATAGGTAAAACAAAGATGGATCGTTTTGTGATCTCTAAAAACTCACCCCAGACCAGGGTAAGTTCCCAAATAAAATAGAAAACAAATCTTTGAAATAATCAACTGCTGTGCGCTGAATGAATGCAGGGAGTGCAGAAGAGACATAAACAAGAGAAAAATACTTGATTTTTGTGCATATTCTTTGACATGAATGTGCACAAGGGACAGCACTGGAAACTGTTGTTGTGCCTTTGGGCAAGATATCTCATGTGCACGTGCATTTGTGAGAGTGAAGGCATGGCATTATAATTATACCCGCAAACAGGTGCAAAAGGCAAAAACACACAAGGTCATTCTCAACTACTCCTTAAGTAAACACTTGATAGGAAAGACTCCAAGTGCACTGCCCACTTGGCTTACTGAAAAAAGCTCAACAGACCTTTTTCATTTGACAAAATCTAGCTCTACATAACTCTATATAAATTTTTTATAATTATTTTTCTTGTTTGTGACACAAGGACTATAATCTAGTGAAGTTTCGTTGTTTCATAAACAATGTTTATACTATCCTGCATATGGATCTAAGTTAGGTACCTTGATTTTAATATGCACTGTTCCTTAAATGAATAAATATACATGGCTGTTTAGAAATGTATAACTTGTGTGACATCAAAAGCCCAGGTGGGGTCAGGGTGGTGGGTTTGCACTCACATCCGTCTCCAGGAGGTTGTACATGCTCGTCTGGGCCACTTCCTTTGACTCGTGAAACTTCTCCAAAGCCTGCTGGATCTCCTCGTCAGGGATCTTCCCCAGGCGCTTCTTTTTGTAGTCGTAGTCAAGCCGCCTGCCCTCCAGCTTCTTAAGGTGGTGCTGAAATTACAAAGACAAATTTTTTTAGACCTGAAATTAATAAATGAATTGTCTTTTGAGTTTAAGTAAATCATGGAGAACCAGACTACACAAAACCAAGCAAAAGTCAGGTACAACTCTTATGTCCTACAATTAGAAATGCAAAAAAAAAATCCAATACTATACAGTAAAAGTATTTCAATTGGTATTTCAGTTGGCTTATGTTTCTGAATTAGATTTGCTCATGTACATACAAAGAATTTTGATTCTTTGTATGTATGGACTAATGTTAATAAGTGTATATCTAGTCTGGGTTTCAGATGACATCACAACATTCTATAGGTCAATAAAATTTAACCCAGATGTTGCAATACAGCAAGTTAAGTTTGTCACTGATAGAAAAGATTACATTTAAGATGTAGGTCTAGGTGAATAAACTTTTTTTTAATATTTCATGACAAAGTACAATGTTATTAATAAGGAAATCTGTCTCTTGCCCCCCATCTGGGCATATGTTGGTTGGTTTATTTTTCATCAGATTGTACCTGTATCTCTCTGAGATCCTTATCACACAGGCCCTGTAAAGGATCAATAAAGTTCTGTTTGACATCAATGTCGAGAGAGTCTTTGACCTCTGCCAGCCTCTTCATGGCCTCTCCCACATCCACCAGCGCTCCACCTGCCACACACACAGCTCATCAAATATACATTTATCACTCTATCCATCTATAAACGCTGTTGCTCGTGAGACCGCTCACTCATCTTTAATTATATACACTATATCATAATAAGCTGCTGAATGGTGGAGATCTATCATAAACAAACCAAAGTTAGTGTCCTCTCCCAGCTCCCGTCCGTATTTGGTCATGCACTCCCCAAGCAGACCCTCAGCCTGGGGGTACCCCGGGTTCTTCACCTGACCACGGATCTTGGACACGGTGTTCAACATAGACAGTTTGGCCCTGGAGGCTGCAAAATATTATAGATAATTACAAGTTTATATGAGAAGCAAACAAGTAATTCAGTTTATAATTAAAAGCTGCCAGCTCACCTGGATTGGGCTGAAGGTACTCTGAGGTTTTTGATATGACATCTACTACTGCTTTACTTGTCACATCTACTTTCTGTGTATCACAAAGATAGAGGTCACATCGCATTCATCAGTGGTGTTTTCTAAATAAAGTATGGATGTATATATTTAACAAATATATTTAAGAGCTTTTGTGCCTTACCCGTTCCAAGTCTTTGAATTCCTCATCTAGTTTTGTTCCTTCTGCACCGCCCACTTTCTCACTCACCATCTGAAGATAAAGACAATTGAAATGGAACATCATAATGTGTCCTTCAGTTCTTCAGTGTTTTTCACTTGTATTTGAAATTAGACTGAAACACTAATTTCTCAATGAAAAGATGTCTCTCACATGCAGTTAACTCCACAGGAAGAGAGTGAGATCTCCAGCGATTCCCTGCTTTATTGATAGCTGCTAGAAACTCACAACATGGCTGATATTATGCAATCACTTGTGCAAGTGCCATAAACTATTTCTTCTGTTCTACATTTACGCCAAACAGACACAACATACTATAAACAGACGCATGCATTTCCGCTTCAGGGGGAATGTTTCATCCACATTATTGGTTTTGTAAAGGTTTAGACTTCATGTTAACAACAAATGTGTAAATGCCACATGAGTATTATGTCTTTTGCAGTGTCCAAAGTTACAGATTTGTTGTCCTCTGAATGGTGTTGGGCCTTCAAAAGCAGTTGGTGGAGCTTTCCTCAATTCAGAAAACACATGACAGAGACCCTGAGGGATTCATAACAAGCCAAGCACAGAATAGAAGCTGCGCTCAAGTCCGCCCTTCATTTTGACTCTAGAACGACACAACTCTGAGTTTATCTACTAAAATAACAGGATCTCACTTTGCATTACATTTGTATTGTCTTCAACACAAAGAGATTGTACCCCAAAGTATGTCTTATTTGATGTAAAAGCTGAGACACTAAACATACAAATAAATCCAACAATTAATTTAGGTATAAACAGGGTATAAAACTATACAACATCATGAGTCAAAAGCAGCTGTTTGTTTCAACATAATTGCTTGGTTTAAGGCCATTGAGCTTTAATTAGAAAATATAGAAGGCAAAAACTCTTTTCAGACTCACATTTAACACACAGTTCACAGTTGGATTTAGAGTTAATTTTGACTGTAATGGAAAAAAAATGGTAATGTTGTTTCCTGATCAGTTAGTGACTGACCCCCCCCTCCCCCCCTTGCTGTGTAGGAAATTAGTCACAGACTGACTTTAACGGATTATATGGACAATTTAACTTCCGTGATTTTTTTTTGTGTTTAACTATAAATCCTCTGTGTAAGACAACAAGCACACATCCTCTCTGTCTGTTTAACGGCCAACTTGTTGTCAGACCAAAGTGTAGAAAATCAGAGCTATGTCCAGTGTTATTGACTCAGACTTTTGGCAAGAAACAGCGACTGCATTGCAGAGGGGAGAGCAGGGGAGAAGTGCCACCACTTCTGCAGCTAAGGTCATATTCTGATTTAGGTCTACACAATCCATCTGCCTGTAAGCACCACATGAGCCTGTTACACTGGATCTGTCAGAAACACTCTTCCTAACATGGCTCCTTTTTTACATGTTCACAACCAGGAATCACAGTGTTCCTAACAGGAAGCTTGGGCAAAAACCAAATGTCTTTCCTGCTTAGATCAGCAGGAGAAGGGGGAAAGAAAGAATCTACCCTTCCCCGCCCATGAGCAGACCTGCTGAAATTAAAAACATTCACTGGCACACGTAGCCTCAAGGATGTGCACTGGATTAATACCTTTGTTATAGTTTTACTACTGTCTCTCTTGGAAGACATAATACTATAATAATCACAAGCTAAATATTTACATATCAAACTTAAACATCAAACATTCTAATAGTCCCCCCAAGACACTAAATTCCCCATAGAGAAACATAAATAGTTAGCTACCTACACACTTAGGAAGACAAACTACTTAAATAGACACTAAATAAGAGCAAGATTGTCTTTTGTGATAAGAAAACAAAACAAAAAGGACTTCAAAAGATACGTTTTTTACAACTGTAACTTAACGTATAAGTCACCTAAATACAACATACAAAAGACAATCTGTAAACTTTATTTTAGTGTTATGTAAGTTAACTGTTTTAAGTAAAATTACCACAGAACTGTTAAGTGGGGCAACGATAAATCAACAGCACAGAGCTAGCTAAATATAACGGAGTACATTGTATCCTGAACAAACCAGAGAGTACTGCAAGTCCCCTGTGTCCACATGTTTGCAGGATTTTATGTATTATTATAAAAGAAGTAAGAGTTATCTGCACACCGTTAGCTGACCGGGCTAGCCAAGGCTAACCGCTAACGATAGTAGTGACAGTGGCTAGCGAAAGGAAAAAAAGTTTTGCAAACCTGACTGGCTTTATAAAACTGTTTCCTCAACCCCGCTACAGACATCTTGAAGTCCGACAGTGATCAGCCTCCAACCAGGCAGACTGCAGCACACGATGGATACAGAAATGAGAGTTAAAGTTTAGGAAAAGGCCCAGAGCAGCAGCAGCAGTGGGAGCAGAAGAGTGGACGGGTTATCGCAGGACTGAGGAGCAGAGCAGAGCGTCTGGTCCCGGGACACGCCACTGACCACGGCCACGTATCTGCCCTGTCTGCCGCTACACTGCGTCCACCGCAACTCCGCTCACAATGTCCTCCTCAAAACGGAAATATCTCACACAACACACGTTTTTAGTCTACAAGTGTACTAAAAGTAAACTCATCACTCAAATTAAACCACTTTTTGTGACTTGAGAGATAAAAAATTAAAGATATGTTGGTGCACACTGCTCCCTGCTGGATACAAAATATACAGCAGGTGAACATTTTCCACTGCACTGTGAACCACTCAGAATAATAAATAAATAAATGCATTTTTACTACAGTTTGAGAATTTCTGTCGTGGTAAATACTGTTTATTGCTGTGTATCATGTTAAAATAGTGTTTCCAAGGTCTTCCAGGTTTATAGGCTAGTGAGTTCATATATATGGTCTATACTGTGGCAATGTGGCACAAGATCCATATTTGAATCATTTTATTTAATACAATGTATAGAAAACTTATATCACTTATTTCATTTGTTCTGATTAGAAATTACAATATGTTAATGACTATACTACAAGCATAAAGTGGGCCCAGTAATTTGTTTTATATTTATAAGCAAATGGGAAACCAGCTATGCATTTTTTTCTGGTGTGGGTTCTGTTACATTTCTGCTTGATTTTATCCATAGATATATGAATTCTAGCAAGCTATTGCTTTGTCTAGAATTAATTCTGAACATTAATTAAATGTTTTTTGTTTTTTTTTTTCAAAAGTTTCTCAAAAAAAAAAACATGCATTCTTACTTTGAACAGAAATGTCTAGTGTCTGACTTGTAACTATGCATCAGCACCTTTTCTCCATAAAGATGAGTAAGAGGTGCTTAAGTTTTAAGTGCCATCGACAGGTTTTCACATTTTTCTAATTATTACTTGGTTTGGTGAGATACTACCTGTGGCAAATATTTAGCAATAACATATTTGGGTATGTAGTAAAAATATAGCCCAAGTAAATGTATACTTTGCTTTATTGTAAAAAGGTCTTTATTATTACATTCTTCAATCCACATTATAACACCGTTGTGCAATAATACTTGACTGTGTAAAGACCTTCTCAGGCTTTAAATCCATGACATATAAATTATTTCTTATTAAAAATCTATTTTGATTCAATAATATTAATAAACTTAGAACATACTGAACATATCATAGAGAAGGATCATCACAAAAAGAAAGTTTAAAGGATACATGTTTAAAAACACTCTTTAAAAAAAATAGAATTACATCTCTCCAAGACAAAAAGGACACTAAACCGATGAGAAAATGACAGTACATAATAAGGACAAAATGAGAAGCAAAAGATCACAACAAAACCAACACAAATTCAGAGATTATAATCTTTATAGTTATTTTGTTACATTTATTTGTATCCTAATTCATCTATGACTCAAAAAAAGAGAAAAACATTTGCAATAAAGATATTAGACAAAGGTAAAATCTTTGATACTTCTGTAATTAAACATTCACAAGAACATACTGTACACAGTGATCAAGGTTTAAGGTCTTCTATGTTGGTGCAAGGTGTCTAGTAACAGCAGACACTAGGACGAGAGCCCAGCTATCTCCCTGAGTGACGCTAACTGTGCAGAACAGCTCCCTGACAGCTCTGGGGCTGCTTCAACTATAGGCTACTTCTGTTTTAAACTGACATTTTTGGATCTAATGCACATATATTGCACATTTTTACAATCCTGTGCCATAATAAAGTGGGCAATTATCCACATGTTAGCTGTTTATTTGGTACAAAAAATAGAGTTGTCTCTGTTGTGAGCTGAACTGTGCGTGTTTGCTGGAGTGTATGACTTTAACTGTGTGATATTGAAACAATGGGAAAGACCCAAAATGTATGGCAAACAGCACTGTCCCAGCAGTGCGAAGCAACCCTGTCTGAAAAACAAAACAAAACACAGAAGTAGATATCCATTACCGCGATTGTCAGCATTTAGAGGTATACATTAAACATATGCTGCTATTTTACTGCCCATGTTCAGGACACAATT
Source organism: Scartelaos histophorus (assembly GCA_000787155.1). Taxonomy (NCBI): domain Eukaryota; kingdom Metazoa; phylum Chordata; class Actinopteri; order Gobiiformes; family Gobiidae; genus Scartelaos; species Scartelaos histophorus. Next base: position 8,860 of record KN507541.1, on the reverse strand, counting down.
TCTATGTGCACTCCGTCACCCCAGAGACGGTGCCTCACATAGATCTATATCTAAATAGGGCTTTCTGGACCCAAAGGCATCAACTGTTCTCAAATGACAGATGTGCAGAAAAAAATCTCTTCCTTGGATCAAAAGCATTTAAAAAAATGTCTTGAGTCATATATTCAAATACCGCTTAAATGCATTTCAATTTACCTGTCACTGACCTGAAAACTTAACTGTTTTTTTCAAGAACCAGATATACTAACTCAGGGGGGTAGCTGTTGGCTCTGTCAACCCTTTGCTGAGCTATGTAGTGTTGAAAAGGTGAGGTAGTAAGGGAGTGGGGAAAAAGGAGTAGAGCTCCAATCTTCCAGTCGGTCAGATGACCCTCTCACTGTGTCACAGAGCCCTTGGAACATGTACAATCTTTCTCTTCCATGTCAGTAAAATGTCCTTTTAATTTTCGCACCAAACTCCCAGTTCAGTCCTTTGAAGGTGCTGCTCAAGGCGCAGGGCTGACATTTTACAGTTTCTCCCTGAGAGCACATCCACCCCACAGTGGTCACTTCCCAGCATCTCATTCAAAATCGTCCACCTCTTGAGTGACACCAGCTTTTCACAGATGGTACTTTAAGTAGAAATCCGTACATCTATGAGGGTCGACAGTTTTGGATTCGATAAAGGACTTTTAAGTGCTAATTATCTCTTTTCATTCTAGCAATTATATCAGTTCCTGGAACTCCAGATAATGGACTGATAGCACAGGCACTATGTACTTTTGTACTTTCCCCTTGATCACTAAATCTTGGTTTTGGAAAAGAGTTTTTCTTTACAAAAAGTGAATATTTATGTCCATGTTTAAAATGCATGGCTCATTCTGTGATTCTTTGTGGTGACATTTTAAAGGGTTAAGGTCATTTGGACTGAGGTCATTGATTGCATAAAAAAATTAAGAGCTAACTTTCAGCAAATTAGTATCTGAGGATGTGCTAGCAAAATATCTACAAATATCAGCATAAGTGCTATGTTTGTGCTGTGTGTGCAAGAGCTTGTCAACCGGGCCGAGGTCACTGCCCATCACAGTTTTAAAAACTATTTCTGCTGATGAGTTTGATCATGGTCCCTTTCAACAGTTTGTTCATAAAACTGCAAAATCTGGGCTACTCTGTATCACAGATCTCTAATGATCTGGTTTACTCCACTGAGACTAGCAGCGTAGCAGCACATCTAAGAAAAAGAAGGTGAGGTTTCTAAGGATGTACATTCTACTTCAAGCTTAGGAACGGCAAAGGGAAAGGGGGTACATTCAACAATAGCTTACAGGAACTTTGAGTAATACAGGTTACACTTTCTATAAAAGGAATTCAACTAATCAGAAGTTCAAATTCTTCTCATAGAAAAATAATTTTGCCAGTTACAAATAATGTGTGCTACACATGACTTGGCTCATGGAGCCACGGCTGCAGTTGCTGTAGTGTGTGTGATGTGGGCTGGCCGCAGGGCAGTGGTGCAGACTCCAGGCAGAGTTCACGGGTGAGAGGAGGAGTGTGTCTAAAGTGTAGCATGCACGATTGTCATTGAGCTGGTGGTTGATGTTTGCGTCAGCTGGTTGCCATGTTCACTCAGTATCACCCCCTTCACCTCAGTGAGTCAGTTCATATCAACCATGGCTAGCTAGTCCTGGTGCTAACCCTCCGTGGAGTCTGGGAAAGGGATTTCACTGCCAAAGACCTCTCTGTACAAAGGAGGAAATGTGTAGGCAGTCTCAGGGTGGACCAGACGGAAAAACTCCAACTTGTCGATGTGGAGGTTACAAATGGACTTCATTATAGGGAGTTTAGAAACCATCTAGAAGACAAAGACAGACTTTAGTTTATGAACAGAATGATTAAATACATCTCAACCCTCAGAATAAACTTTACCTTAGCAAGTTTGCCTTCTGACGCGCCCTCTTCCTGTAGACAGCGCTGCAGAGCCAGGTACACCTTCTCCTGCATCTTCTGTATCTTGTGTACATCTGTGAGCCAGAGCCGATCTGAGAAAATCAAATATTTGTCTTTAAGTTAAAAAAGTTTAACAAAATTGAAGTCAACATTATAACTATTGTATTCAGCAGAAGTAGAATATATTTGAAGCAATACCTGGAGAAAGCAGCACAGCAGCACTGAACAGAGCCATCTCCTCCTCTGACATTTGTAAGCGACTCAGGCTCCTGGCCAAGTCAAACACCGAGGTGACCAGATCATCACAGCCTTCAAGGAATGAAAAGTGCAAGCTATTCAAAACACTATTTTATAACAGTTGTGGTGCTGGCATGCATTGATTTGATTTATGAATGTGAACAAACACAGATGCTGAGATGTTGACTCACCAAGAGCTTTAAAAAGATGAGCTGTGGCAAACTTCCCATCAAAAAGCATTGTATTATTGATAGGGTTATAAGCCCGGCACATACGGATCAAAAGTACATCCATGCAGCCTGAAAACAGACAATCATGCTTAAATTCAAAACTACGAACTCAGTCATGTGCAGTCAAAACATGGTTTATCAAATATACTTAAATATATATGATTCATAAAACCATAAGAAACACCAGAAAGTGAAACTCTAACCATTAAGTTTTATTTACAATGCATTGTGGAAACTATGATGACAAACAAGCTATGACTAAGAAAGGCTTCTTTTTTAGTTGTGTGTTTGGTTGAGATGTTTCTTTTAATTTACGAGTCTTTTCTGATAAGAGTAAGCACACTGATTTAAAAGGTAGTCTGAGTATACTACCAGTGTGGGACATGCTGATGCACTGACCTGCTTTTAAAAGGATTATCTGATCATTTTGACAAAGATCCATGAAGCCAGAGATGCGCTTGGCAAACTCCACCACATACTGGATTGCATTGGTAATGTGAATAGCACATTGTTGCCACATCGCCTCAGCTGACTGAAGGAAAAGGATAAGAGATCTTGTTAGTGATCATTTATTATTGTAAATTAAATTAGACAGAATACTACTGTTTCATTTCCAAAACAGATACCTTGCTTTGAATGGACCGTGTCTCTTCTGGACTGTACAGGGTCCAGGCCAGGCGTTTGAGCTCCTCTGTGCTGTACTGTCGCGTCTCAATGTGCGACTTCACCACATTCTGAGTTATGCGCTCTGAACAGGAAAAAAGATTATGGTGATTTCCAATGCATTATGTCACCCTTTAACACAGTGCACTCCTTGATTTTCATACCTATTTCAATGAGAGGGCAGCCTTCAGGTAGTGGGTTGAGAATGGCATGTGAGAAAAGCCCAGAGTTATGAAGCAGTTGGTATTCATGCTTGATGCTGTGGTTAGCCTCACTAAAGTCTAGGTTGGTCTGCTCTGGAGAGCTCTGGGAGGAGGAACTACTGCCCCCGCTGCCCCCCAGCATGTCCAGGTTACAGTAGTCTCCTCCGCCGTCCTCTGGAGTGAGCGGCAGGTCGAACAGTAGCCCCTCAGGCAGAGCACTGATGTCATCCAGATCGCTGAGGGCTGCACTGGAGCCCCGGCTGTAGGCGCGCCCGTGCACCGGCAGGTCCCCGCCCTCCTCACGAGCACCAATCCCCGCACACTCCTGAGACTGCTGGTGTTTCTGGACCTCTGCATATAGGCTGTCCCGCTGCTTCTTAGACATACGGCCAAATTTGACAGCTGTCAAAAAACAGGAGATAACAGAGATTAGTTTACATGTCTTCATGTGGAATGGAGAAGAAAACTTGCATGCCTGAGGTTTAGATATTGAACTGACCATCACGGCTCATGCCCAGGGCCAGGCACTTCTGCAGCCTGCAGTGCTGACAGCGGTTGCGGTTGGTCCGATCAATGAGACAGTTCCTCTGTCGAGAGCAGGAGTACATAGCATTGTTCTGCTGACTGCGGCGAAAGAAACCCTGACAAAAAAAGAAAACATTGACATTAGAAACTAAGTAATAGATTACTTTATTATCTAAAAGCTACAAAGTGGATACTCACTTTGCAGCCTTCACAGGTAATGACGCCATAATGGATCCCTGATGATTTATCCCCACAAATCTTACAGGGGATTACTTCTATTTGAGCTGAAAACAGAAAGAACAAAAAGAAACAAAATTATTACAATTGAAACATAGATTAACATTATTAGCACAAAAACACTTATATCAGTTTGCAGTAGCACAACATTCCCTTTTTTTGCTTGTATGTAATAAGTGAAAGAATCTTTCATTTGCATTTTACAAGATCAAAGGTGATGAGAATGAAAGCAAAGTTTACTTTGAGAGAATTGCATAATTCCAATCTCATAAATCTAAAGTGGCACAAGGCTGCCACAACAATGCAAGCTCAGAGCAGTGACTCAGTCATCCATCCATCTGAGGCTAAAATGTAGCTAACAGTGTTGAGAGCAACACAATGTAGGCCTCAGTAGTGAAGAATATGAAGTCTGTGTGCCCACATTTGAACTATTCATTGTGAAAGCCTGATCCGTCTTACCCAGGAACAGCCTGTTCTTTGCAGTATGTTGTTTATCTAAGTAGCTGGGCCTCCTCAAGCCCAGAATAGCAGCTCAATTGCATTAGCCAAGGCACAGGGTTATAAAGTTTCACGCTCTCTCTGACTTTAACCCCGCCCCAGGAAGAGCTGTTCATTAGCAGGTTAACTAAGACACACTGGCACACTGAACCCTAAAGGCCCAAAGATATGGCCCCCATAAATGTGCTTACTGTGCAAGATGGACACAGAATTTGATTTGAGCTTTGAGCCGAGAAACACTTGTGTTGCATCATAGGATATTAGGTAACCGAAATGGCAGCGATAGCTCTAACTGGCCTTCTCAGTGCGTCTCAGAAAATTGCTGTTTTGTGAAGGCTCTTTCATAAAGTGCTCGTCTAAGCAATCACATGAGTCACTGAGCATGGGGGGAGGTGTGCGTCACTACGGTTACTGACCGACATTATCCCATGGATCCTGACTTTAGGATTCAATTTCCTCACACATTTGTCTTTTTGTGTCTCTGTGGTCTGCTTCTGAAAGCTAGAATTCCACTTGGCAATTGAAACACAGAGGATATAAATAAATTAAGGGCCACTGGAAAAAGCTTTTCTACGTGCTGCCTGGGCCGCTCCCCCCCCCGCACCTCTCCCTGTTATATAACCGCTGTCTGGCCACATTCCACGAACATGCTCATTCAAAGGTGGTTGTCTTAGCAACTTCCAGAGCTCCTGCCCCACTGTTCTGCCTCTCCATTGGCCGTTGTACAGATTTACTTCGCCTGTGACTAGCCACCTCACCTGCCAGTCAGCTGAGTGGAGTGGCCAGGCCCCACAGAGCAGGAGCTGTTCTACTGACACACTTTTCTCACTCAGCAGCAGAGGGAGGTGCTTCATGGCAGATGCACAAGAAATACAATCTGCTTTTTAAGGAGGAACCAAATCTGACTCAGGCCTGTAAGTAAAGGCCGAGCCATAGCCTTTGTTTTGGATTGGAGCCATAACAATGTAAGTTGTGAGAACTTAAATGGTAGATTAAAGGTTATTACCTCACATGAGCACTTGTGTAACACCTGGATGGTTTTGTGAGAAGGCCTATACAGTAACACGCAAAGTAGAAACAGAAGTGTCTAATAGTGGCCCCTAGCATGTTGCTGCATGTCAACTATTTGAGTGAAATTTCATCTGCGCTTAAGCGTCACCATAAATCTATTTTTACTCAGAGCAGTTGGCTGGACACATATGCTCCCACTGTTCTGGCTTGGTGGCAAACAAATATTGCACAACAAGCACGGCAGTTTCATGTAAATAAGTTATTATGTCCAATTCTGGACTTTCACGATCATTCAGTAACAGAATAAACAGGAACAATAAAAAAGGTCAGTTATAACACACAATTTCATTACATTCTTGTTCATTACAAGAACCCATTGAGATAACACTGAAATAATGCATAACATTATGACCCACCTGTTAGTGCTGAACTTTGATGTTATTGAGACACAAACTTTAACAGCTGGAGACATATTTAATGAGTAGATTGACAAACTTGAATTTGTGATGTAAACTATTTGAAGAAGCTCTGTCTTGATCAGCACTTTTCATGTCTGTGCTGCGTGGTGGGACTTTGGCCTCTCTTCCCAGCTAATCAAACATAGTCCAAGGTCCTATTTGCTCTGTGCTTTACATTTACCTGAAATACTGTGTACTTAACCTACATCTGACAGTGGCTCCTGGCCTGTGGCTGTGTGCATACATTGTATATTGTGCAACATTGTGCAATAAAGGGCTTAGGCATCAAATCAGATTGTTTCTAATGTTATTGAATGCAACAGTTTGTGTTAATTAAAGATGGGCACATTCAACAACCCTTTTAATTTGTTTTTGTTTTGTTTATACTCATGTTTAAGTGTGTAAGTGGCGGAAAAATAATCATTGGTAAATCATAATGTATTTTGAGAAATTTAAAATGTTTTTATTGGTCAATCACATATTGCAAAATACTGACTGAGATTTCTTCACTCTTTCTATTCCTTTGACAAGATAAATATACTGACTTGAACATGTGAAGCTGCTTTAGGGCTAAGCCCATGTGGGCCTCTGAAACACAAGCAAAAGCAGAGAGAGGAATCTGGTTCTCAGTACGCACCTCTGCAGCGGAGCCCAGGGCTCTGAACCACTGCCCCTCTCAGTCACCTTGAGAGTAAATCTCAACATGTCTGTTGTGACGTTAACATCTCATTTATCGCTTTATATTCCGATATGACCAATCTGTCCTACATAAATAAATATTTTTCAAACAAACCAAAAACATGAGTAAAATATGTGGACAGGAGTCTCCAGGTGTATTTACAGTACCAATCAGTATTTTACAATGTCTTTTTTACATAGTGATGTGCAGAGGAATAAAGACTCAGAGCAGAGAAAGAGAGTGGAATGTTGAGTTGAGTTGTCAGAGGGAAAGGGCACCTTGACACATACTGTATCTGACTGTGAACTTGCCCAAGGCTGCACAGTCACAGAGCAGAGCTCAGCTGTCCTGCAGAGCACAGCGGCCTCCTCTTTACAGCCAGACCTTTTGATCCAGACCCGATCTTATCATGAGGCCCGCACATCTTGGGAAAAAGTCCAACCACTCAAGTACACCACTACATTTAACCTGTTTGAGCCAAAATGTCCCATTTCGCAAGAGCAATACGGACAACTCTGACAGACACTTATCAGGAAATTGATCCACAAAATGTTATGACAATGCTCATGTGGTTTCCCTTACATATAATATTTATTCAGGTGATTACAGGGTGGAAACCAAATGGTGAATAATGCAGTATTATTATACAACAGTGGAGCTGGAGGGGCTCTGTGGTTGATGTAAGTAACCTTAGCTGACAGAGGAAACTGAGCTTAACTCAGGCCGGCTGTGGCTCATGGTTAAATGTAGGCTTGCTGTGCCCATATCCTGCTTGTCACAGCAGTGCATGAGTCTGACATCCTGACAGCACCAAACCAAGCAGATCAAATCAAGCTCCCAGACAGACACTGCTGCTACTTTGTGCAAAATAAAAGGCCATTGCCCAATATATATTATTTATAAGCTACACCATTAAAGAGCAATGTCTGATGTGTGATGTAAACTATGTTGTAGATCCCCATGATGAGTGCACCTCATCAGTAGGTCTAATGACGACAGTACAGGCACATACACACATAGGCAGTAATCCTCATTGACAGAACTAGGTCAATGGAGCACCCCCCACCCCTCACGCTGACCGCCACTGATGATGCTAAAAAACAAAAACACGTTGGCGCATTAGCTCCTCTCAAATAAACAGAAAAATAATGAAAACAACAACTCAATGCTTACGTAGGCTATTGTTGAGGACTAGACTCTGTAACAGAGCCTAATAATAAACAGGAAGCTGCAGTCTATAGGCCTTGACAACTGCAAAGTCAAAAGTCTTGATCACACTGTTTAATGACTTATAAGTTTGTCAGTAGAGAGGAACAGGCCAAGTAAGCACATCTTTATATGAGAGGTAAAGGTGCTGGGGAGCCGAGTGGACTGAGTGCTCTGACAGTGCGTCTGTGATTCATGCTCCCTCCTCCTCCTCCCTCTGCTGTTTCTTACATAACTCAAGCCGCTCACCGGCGGCATAAAGCAACCGCAGCTACAACTACTTCTTCTGTCGCTACTTAAATCTCTACTAAAGCGCAATAAAATTGATACAATAATACACTAAAAACGCTAAAACTCGACAATATTAAAAGTTGCCACAACCTGAGATAGAGAAAAATGAAAGGACAAATAGCCCAATAACATGGATTCAGTCATAATCTAAACATGACTTTTGCATTTGTCAGCGATGTGTCGAAAAACAGTGATGGGCACAGCTCGAGTAAATATGATATAAACGTGTGGCGAGTAGAAGCTTGTTTGTTGTGTGCGCACTTCGGACTTCGGTTTCAAAGAGGCGCCGCCACGCCATAAAGTTTCCGCCCACGAAAATAAATGGCAAAAGCAGATAATTTAGACAAACACTCACCTCTCATGTTGGCGCTAAAGTCTGACAAGTCTTCAAGTCATAAAAGTCCACGGGGAAATTGAGTCAAAAAACACTGAAAGCAACGCAAACTTGCTCCACTCGGGAGCAGCTGAGAACTGTCACAACAGCTAATCCTCATATGGCTCTGGAGCGGTCCGACGGAGGCGAAAACGCAGCTAAATGTTGCTAAAGTGTCGTTAGATGTGCTCGCTGTGCCGGCGCAGTCCCAAACCCCGCAGTAGAGACGTGTGGCTGAAGTTAGACGGCTGTGGCTCCTGTGCTCCTGGGCTCCTGGGCGCTCCGCTCCGTGTCTCGCTCTAACCTAGTTTCGGCGCGTGGACT
>JACN01105022.1:0-11574 GCA_000787155.1 Scartelaos histophorus | reverse complement strand
AAAGAAAGGTTGATGGTGTGTCCACGCTAGTAGAGTATTTTAAATGCAGAACAGACAAAAAATTAAATTTCTAAAAAATTTTGTTCGAAAATCTTGTTTTTTGTAACGAGATTCAACATTTGACTTTTCAGGCTAATTGGGGAAACAGGTCCCAAAGATTCAGAGAATAATTGAGATTTTAATGAAACAGGATATAAACCATGAAATATCTGATAATATTCCGTGAAATAAAAGGTCTCGGCGTGTTACGGTTGCTAGGTAACGGCTGATGGCGGTTGTCTTCCTGAAGTTTCCACATGTGGCTTATCAGGGTCTAATTCACGGGTAAGTAAACCTCTAATCTTTTATTGAAATGTTTTTAAAGTTAAATGTTAAACTGAGCTGCCGTAAGAGATCGAAAAAAGTAATAATCATGTGAAAAGGAGCAATGTTTAGCTAACCTGGCTAACATGAGGCTACCCTGTGTGGAGACAGAAGCTTTAGTCATGTAACTTGGCTAGCTTTAGTTATTTCTTTTGCTAACATTTTAGTTTCTGGAAGTGTAGAAATAATTAAGTATTTGCCGTTGAACTTTAGATAATGTCATTTTTCCACAGGCTTGAATAGTGAAACATGAAGCATCCATGTTTACTCCACAGACCTGACACAGTCTGTGGGTCACAGTGAAGGAGCTGCTGTTGTTATGGCCTCATCTTTGATCAAAACCTGGTGGAATTCCTACCAAATGAAGAGACTGAACTCCAATGATTCCAACACCGAGGAAAACGAGGAGGAAACTGGGAGAAGACCACGTAAGAAAGTTTGGCATCATTGGACTTTATGTGCTCCCAGTTGAATGTACAATGTAGGACTGTTATGTACTTTTTCATTTGGGCTTTGTAGATTTTGTAGATGTAGATTTTCGATTAATCAAATCTATTTCTCTGAACATAAACTGGTTACACCATCTGACCAAGGTACACGTCAGATCTGTGGAGAGGCTGATTTAGAGTGCATCTATATTAATATTAAAATGTTTTTGCATATAGGTAAATTTAATATCATGTCGTGGAACATTCCAGGCAAAGCTCCATGGAGTCAGTGGTGATTGAACAATAACACTGTAAAAGTTCCACAGTGCAGCTTTAGGCATAGAGCTCTACACACACTGTAACTGAGGACTCTGTGAGGTCTTAATATATTAAAGAAGCTCTTTTGTTTACAGTCTGTACTGGATAATCGGCTTTAAAAGGACAAAAGTGTTATTCAGTGATGATGAAACATTTAGTGCTGCGCAGTGTTAATAAAGGAATATTCACTTTGATTTAGTGTCCGTAGACCTAAACCAGGCTCTGAAGACGAGGCAGCTCATTATAAACTTTGATGGAAACCGACCTATTTTGAGTCTCAGAGCTCCGCTGGATTTGGTTCACTTCCCGTCTGTGATCTGTCCCCGCTGGCCCACAGAGTGTGAAGTCATTGGAGACGTCATTCATCATATTGGTACATCAGTATGTTGGAGACTATCATCTCTATAGTGTGTGTAAGCTTGTTTTTATTGTTTTTAAGACTGGGACCCTCCACATCCAGAACCTTTTTACCAGAGCAGTGGGAGTGAGAGAATCCCCCTGCCCAAAGGAGAAGAGAACGGGAGAGTGGTTTACAGCGTGGATCATGGTGAGATTACTTTTATAAATGTTTTTAAATTTAAATACAGATGTATTTATTTAAAGGGTATTTTGTTTTTATTTTTTGTTTGGGGATTTTTTTTTTCTAGCAACTAAGCGTCCATTTTTTACCTGCTCACGTGTTGGAGGAAGTCCGGCCCCCATCAGGAACGCAACTTGTTTTGAAATCAAAGAAACGGATCTTGTTCTTGAATTTGAGTCTCGCTTTGAGAGTGGAAACCTCCAGAAGGCCGTTCAAGTGTGAGTTTTATCATTGACAAATTAAATAATGATGAATTCATGACGTTCTTTTTTGTTTAGGGGCCCATTTGACTATGAGCTGACGATCCGCTGTGACCTGTACACTAAAAAACACACACAGTGGTTTTATTTTAGAGTCAGAAACATGAAGGCCGGGGCCACGTATCGCTTCACCATCATCAACCTGATGAAGAGCAGCAGTCTGTACAGTTATGGCCTCAAGCCGCTCCTGTATTCTGAAAGAGCTGCAAAAGAGAACGGGATTGGATGGCAAAGGACGGGCTTCAACATCAGATATTACCGCAGCTGCAGTCAGGTGTGTAGTGCATGTGGTGAAGTCTAAAAGGAGAATGTTTTGTCATCAATATTTTTATTGTTGTAATTTGAACAGAGTTAGGTTTGGTTTCACTTGCCTTATTGGCCAAGTCTTTGAGATTCTTTCTGTATTTGTTACATTTCTCAGAATACAAACGAGACTGACACAAAAGCCCTGTACTGCCTCACCTGGAGTCTCCAGTTCCCTTTTGAATCAGACACTTGTTTTGTGTCCCACTGTTACCCCTACACATATTCTCGACTTCAAAACTACCTGCAGCGTGTTTCATCCAATCAGAGCGTCGCCTCCTACTGTAAACTCCGGATCCTTTGCCACAGCCTCGCGGGAAACGCCGTGTACGTGATGACCATCACGTCTCAAGGGGACAGTAAAGGAGCAGCTAAACGAGCAGTGGTGGTGACGGCGCGAGTTCACCCAGGAGAGACCAACGGGTCCTGGATGATGGAGGGATTCCTGGACTTTCTGCTTGGTGATTCAGCAGATGCTCAGTTATTAAGAGATACCTTTGTTTTTAAGGTAAGATTTAAGTTCCTGTAATTGCCTGCTGTTTCTATTAAGGTTTGGTTTCTAATTTTTTTTTTTCAATGCCCTTAAAGATTGTGCCAATGCTTAACCCAGATGGAGTCATTGTGGGGAATTACCGCTGTTCTCTGGCGGGCAGAGACTTGAACAGAAACTACAAAACGACCCTTAAAGATGCTTTCCCCTGTGTGTGGCACACGCGAAGGATGGTGGAGAAGTAAGACACTGTATAATGTACAGGCGCCAATAGTACAATAATAGTTTCTGTCAAGTTTTTTATCATTGCTGATATTTTTCTCTTCAGGCTTCTGACGGAGACTGACGTCGTCCTTTACTGCGACTTTCACGGCCACAACCGTAAAAACAATGTTTTTATGTACGGATGTAACAGCAGAAGTGACGCTTCAGCAGATCTTAATGAGAGAATTTTTCCCCTCATGATGAGTAAAAATGTCAGTAACAAGGTAAAGGCCCATTTTAATTTTACCAACCTAAGTGAGTAAATGTGGTGCTACTGTTTCATATGTAACTTTAACTTTGATGCTCAGTTTTCTTTTAAAAGCTGCAAGTTCCGGGTCCAGAAAAGCAAAGAGGGAACAGGACGCATCGTCATGTGGAGACTTGGAATCCAAAACAGCTACACCCTGGAGGCGACATTTGGAGGCTCCACTTTGGGTCAGTTTAACTTTGCCAAAATCAAACACAGTATTAGATTTACACTGGAGACGCTCAGATCCATCTCGCTCTCTGGGCAGGAGACCGAAGAGGAACACATTTCAGCACTCGAGACCTCAAGACGCTCGGCTTTAACTTCTGTGACACTTTACTGGATTTCTGTGATCCTGATCCCTCCAAAGTGAAGCGTCTCATTTCATTTTACAATAATTTCTCTTGGTTCAGATCCACACTGACTCTATCATTTTCTCAGGCCAATTATTGCTTAACGGAGCTGACGGTTCTGCTGAGCAAACAGGTGAAAGAGAGACTGGGGAAAGATTTGACAAATTCAAACTTTACCGTTTCTGACCTGGAAACAAGGTATTTATACCAAAATGTACCGTAAACTACCTTCAGTTCACCCCGTTGACTCTATTCTAACCAATGTTTGTGCATTTGATGTGGTCCTTAACTAAACAGTAATAATTTCTCTTTTAGCACCAGTGGTTCTAATAGTACTGATTCTGATGGACCCCCAGTGCATTTACTTAACCACCCAAACACTAGTGTCCAAAAGGTATTTAAATATTCACATGGCATTTTGTTCTTATGTAAAACGTCCCTGTTCTGCACTTTAGACCGTCCTAAAGGAGAGGAAGAAATGTCTGAGGAGTCGCAGGGAAAGGGACCGACTGTGGTCAGGCCCAAAGGTCGAGGACAATGGCAGCAAAGACACGGTACAGTTTTCAACATAAACGTCGTTCTCTTATGCACCACAGTCTTTACTGAGATCACTGGTTCTACAGGTCTCCAGCCAGACGCTTGAGAATATAACTAAAGCAAAGCAAGTGATCAGGGACAAAAAGAGTGACCATGTAAGTGTTACAATGGTACTAAAGGAAAAGTGAGTTAGGCTATTTAAGGAGCTCGTTTGGTTTATTTTGTTAATCTTATGTTTTTGCTGTAGTTGAATCAGCCTCAGAGAAAAGCTGCTGTTCCTCCTGCGAACGCTCCCCCAGGAGAAATGAGCCACGTGACCCTGTGGCAGGGCTCCAACCCTATAACAGTAAGAATGAAGGAAAAATGAATGTTTGTAATAATTTATGAAGCATTTTTAAATACATGTATTTATTTTAGAACGACTGTTTGGAGAACATAAAGGTCTCATGTTCATATGACAAGAGGAGTTGTCCTCATCTCAGCCCCTGTCCTGTCACGTCTCATCTGGGTAATGAACAAGAACAAAAAACAAGCTTTAAAGGTTCTATATTGACTTTTAAACAAAACACAAGTCCAGATGTTTGTGATGAGGAAACAACATTACAACAGTGTAATATGGGACCTTTAACGCACATTCTGACATTTCCTATTTTTAACTTGTTTTGTTTTGTGTGAAAGAACTTGGACAGTGGAGGAGCTCTTCACAGTTTTTTCATTTAAGCGCCGTCCTTCCACCTCAAACTGATTATGGACCGAGCCTCCAGCAGCATTACTCGATACCCCGACAGCGTTTAATCACCTATAAACTTTCCAGAGGTCTCACAACATTAAGAATGTGACAAATTATTATAAAAAGTAGTGTTTTCTAATGCTATGATTTGTTTCAGGTACTATACCAGTGCCAGAAAGGTAAAAGTCGGTGTATTTTTGTATCTTACTATATTGTTTGTTTTCAGATGACTTTCTGTATTCAAGTTAAAATGCAAAATTCTGTATACAGTGAGTTCTTGGGTTTAGTCAATAATTGAAAATACCTTTTGGAGTCAAATCTGCCCCTTGCGTCTCGTCACATTTTAAATTTCATATTGTATCTGAAGGGCTGCCAGAGGTTTGTTCTTCGGGATGTTTCCCAGTATTCCCGACGGAGAACTGCTGACGAGTTTATCCAGAGAAAAGCTCAACCACATCTATAAAGATAAAACTGCACCTCAGAGATCAGCCCAGACCAGCCTGAAAGAAAGAGCTCGACTGGAGGAAGGTGAGTCAGAGTGAAAGCTTCAGCATCAACACGACATTTATCAGTGGTTTGATAGAAAATGTGTTTATCTAAAAGAGTAAAAAACAAAAAAAAAATAAGAGAGCACTGCATTATTTTACTGATATCCGTCTCTCTGATTTTCTTTTCTTCACATTATTTGACTCTGAAAACATTGCATCTTTTTTGTTATTTTCTGCAAATAAATGCTCTAAATGACAATATTTTTATTTGGAATTTTGGAGAAACGTTGTCAGTCGTTTGTAGAATGAAACTCAAACACAAACCTATAAGTGGTCAAATCAGAGAAACTGATCTGTTTTTTTTTTGTTTTTTTTTCAGAGCTGTATAATACCAGCAGAAAAGTGTTTTATGAACTAATGCATGTTGTGTGAGGAAGTGTCTATTTTATTGCATTTTGTCAGTGAAACTCAAACCTTGTGTAACAGCGTTTCTTTACTCAGCCCAGGTCCCACAGCGTCGGGGTGACCTCTGACCTCTGACCTCCTCAAAGTAGAATTTACACTGACATTTGTTCTTATTCTTTATGTCATATTTCAACAGGCTTGTCAGTACTTAAATGTAAACCTTACGTCGATCTCAGAGGCCCAAACCCTGTTTCTAAGACTTTTCTTGAGCCTTTGCAGAAACGCACGGACAAAGGGTAAATAAAATCTCAAGTATTTCACTCTAAACTCTCTTTCTTTTCTTTCTTTATGCATAAAACCAACTTCCTTCAGGAGATGCACACAGTTTCTAACCCTTATTTCTGTTTCAGACGAAATAAAGACGTCTCCAGGAACAAAACAGCGCTGCAAAATGCACCTCCGGCAAAGACCATAACCGAACTTTCCCTTTCACCTATTTCTGGTCTTCAGTCAGTGGACAAAGTAAAAGGCAGGTCCAGTTCTGAGAGAAAAGACCCAAAACCTGTGACTGCAGAAGTAAACACAGACTCAAGACCATCGCAATCTGCACCATCGTAACACGAAATAATTCACCCTGAGAACGATTAGTGACTCACTTCTGTTTGTTACATCCTCTTTGAACACATTACACGGTGCTCTTACGGGAAACGAATTTAATTTAATCTCATTTTATCTTTGTGGGACGCCGTTTGCAACACAAAGTAAAAGATAATTGGGTTTTTTGTATCATTTTAGGTCTGAATTTTCCTTTCACTTGTCAAAAAAGATTTGCCAGCTCAGGTGAATAAGAAACACTGTTAAATTAAATCTTGCCCCTGAATAAAATAAGTTTAAAGTGAGTTCCTTTTATTTATCACAAATTTCTTGCTGCTTTTCAAAAAATATACATTTATTTTGCGCACATACAAAAAAATCTGATACAAAATTCATTCATACAATCAACACTACATAAAGTGCATTTTTTACATTTATATTAACAAGACAATTACACTAAACATGGAGAATGGTTCAGTTGAATTGTCTAAGGTGAAACTGGCTCTCAGTGTGTTTGACGAGGTCCCGGAGGGCGATAAAACCAGCAAGAGCCTGGATTAAAAAAGAAAAGAAATGAATTCATCCAAATCATGAGGAATATATGAACAGTGAAATTAAAATATTCAAGAAAACTCTGTGCTACCTGTGTGAGTATAAACATGGACAGGACGATGTGAACTCCTCTTTCCAGGGGCTGGATTAAAATCGCTTCATTAAAAAGTTGAAAGAGAATCAAGGGGAGCTGCAGCAGGAGACTCAGCAGCCAAAAACCTGCCAACTCTGGGACCTTTGACAAAAAAAACACAGAATAAAGACTTATTATGACGCAATAATTACTATATTATCTTAACGTTCAATATGTGAAAGCTGGGGCAATGTTTATGAGGTAATTTTTTGGGCTATTTGATAATATTTAAGCCATAAAATGTTGGACAAATCACCTTTATTACTCATTACAGATACAAACTAAAGTGTTTTATTTTGCTGTGCTCATGATTTAAAGGTGCACCATGTAACTTATCTGCTGTTGGAATGTTCCACAGTGTGACATTAAACAGTTCGACTTTACATTTATGCATTTACAGGTGGTTTTATAGCTCAAAAATACTTTAAAACAAAAACAAAAAAAACTAAAAACAGGCATTGTGACTGTGTATAACAGGGGTGTCCAAACTTTTTGTAAAGGGGGCCAGATTTGGTGTGTTAAAAATGTCGGGGGGCCGACCTTGGCTGACGCATTGTGACTGTGTATAATGTCGCCTCTCCACAGATCTGACCTGTAAGTTGGTCTGGTTTGGTCTCCATGAAGATAGAAAGATTTAAAGCCAAACTGTGAGACATTCTAGACAAAGTTACAAAATGCACCTTTAACAATAATAACAATATTGTAAATTTAGAAGTGTTTTTAGTTTAAATCTGCTCATGGTTATTATGTCATTGGCATAATTTAGTTTCAATATTATAATTTATTGTCTATATTTCCTTTATCAGTTTATCAAACACCGACCTATTATCGGACTATTTCTGTACCTTTTCCTGCAGGTTTCCAGAGTAACCCAGATACAAACGAATGGCTTCAATACAAGTCATTATGATGAGAATAGTCACCAGGATGAATTTGTAGTAGTCTGGCAAAGAGGGATACTGGAAAAAAAATAAGATTCAGCAAGTTGAAGCATTTGCTCTTTGTTTGGGTAACAGTATTTTTCACATTACCTTGAGGTTTAACATTACAATTTCACTGATCCACCAAAATGGAAAGAACCACGTGTTAAAATACAGCGACATTTGGAGGTGGAGGCTGGACAGAACCCGCTCATCTGAAGAAAGACAGAAAAAAGCACTTTTAGAACAGATAATACTGATGGTCTTTAATTATGCAAAATTTACTCCTGACATATGAGAACTTTACCTCCTCAAAAACACACTCAGACTTAAGTTTTCTTTAATTCACATGTTTGAGTAGGGTCTGTCCAACCTTGTGATGTCATGAAGTGGTAGTTTTCAGGTTACCTTTTGTTTAGTCAAGACTGGAAAATTCAGGGCTGAAATCCTCCAAATAATTCGAGTGCAAATGACTAGTGGAGTTTAAAAACACAGTGGAGCACATGACATTACAGGGGGGGACAGTGTTTTCTGTTTGAGAGAAGTAGAAATGTGCAGGTTTGTGTGTTAAACTATTCTAAATGAAATAAA
This sequence comes from Scartelaos histophorus, assembly GCA_000787155.1. NCBI lineage: Eukaryota > Metazoa > Chordata > Actinopteri > Gobiiformes > Gobiidae > Scartelaos > Scartelaos histophorus. The sequence continues at coordinate 3,018 of JACN01105022.1, read as the reverse complement.
ACACAACTCCAGGTGTGTTTGTGATGAGGAAACAACAGATCAGAAAATACCGTAATAACCCTTATAATATGTCTCAGGTTATGGCATAAACAGCATAAAGGTTGTGATAAAGTGCAGTTCCTGGAGATATTGTGACACTAGTGCAGAGTGTGCTGTTGTTGTGCTGTTGTTGTGCTAGCCGCTGTGCTAGCTCCTGTGCTAGCTCCTGTCGGCGTTTTCCTCTGCTCGTGTTTACCGTGCACCGGAAGAGGCTCGTGGTCCTTTGTGACCCCGGGGCTCCGGTTTGGGTCAAATAAAACATTTCGAGAAAAATCCTCCAGCCGTTTTCTCAGGTTTTCCGGTAACTCCATTGTGAATGTTCTACCAAGAGTCCAGCGCAGACACAGACACAGACATGACTGAAAATGCTCCGCCTTTCCCTTTCTGCCCCGGGGGTCTCCATGGAAACCAAACAAACACCTGCGCCCCGCCCCCGACCGTGTGTGTCTGAGCTTTAGGACCAAAATGTGTCTCACAGAACCACACAGACCCTCAGCCTGTTCTGTGGGGTTCTGTGCCCCCTCCACGGAACCCCAGAGACAGACTGAAACTCATTGTAAAGTCATATGTATATGACCCTATATATGACCCTATATATGACCCTATATATGACCCTGTATATGACCCTGTATATGACCCTATATATGACCCTGTATATGACCCTATATATGACCCTGTATATGACCCTATATATGACCGTGTATTTATGGGGTCTGTGGGGTCAGATAAAAGCATCATTGCTCAAATTCAGATTTATTACACAATACAGTGAGATTTTGGTCCAGTCAGTTGTAGAAATTATCAAGTTCAAAATGTGCGCATTTATTGTTTATGTATTTGATGGTAAAGAACAATGTAATGAAGAGAAGAACAAACTGCCCCTCATGGCATCATTACATCTAGAATATGAAAAACACATGTTTGTGTTTGTTTCTAATCTATTAGTTCGCGTTTGCAGTGAAACCAGCACAAGGTTCTGCTCTGTGGTTCTGCTCTGTGCTCCTGTGCTCTGTGCTCCTGGGCTCTGTGGTTCTGCTCTGTGCTCCTGGGCTCTGGTCGTCAGCAGAGCTGACAGGCCACGCCTTCAGGAAATCGAAACTAACTTTGTTTTAATCACGAAGAAAATGGCTTCACCAAACGAGGAGCGTTTCACATGTTCCGTTTGCCTCCAGCTCCTGGAGGAGCCGGTGACCATCGGCTGTGGCCACAGTTACTGCATGAGGTGCATTAACACGTACTGGGACAGGAAGGTGGCAGAAGGTGCGGCTTGTATCTGCCCCCAGTGCAGACAGACCTTCACCCCGCGGCCTAAGCTGTTCAGAAACGCGCTTCTGGCGGAGCTGCTGGAAGAGCACAACAAAACCCTGGAGGCTGGAGCCGCGGAGGGAGACCTGGACCAGCGGGGGGTCGTGCTGTGTGACGTTTGCACTGGGAAAAAACGGAGTGCGTGTAAGTTCTGTCTCACCTGTCTCGTCTCTTACTGCCAGACGCACCTAAAGCCTCATTTTGAAGTCGCACCGCTCAAAAAACACAAGTTGGTCCAAGCTTCAGAAAGTAACAAACAAGTGATATGTGCGCGTCACCACAAACTGCTGGAGCTTTACTGCCGCACGGAGCGCGTCTTCATCTGCGCCCTGTGCGTGGTCCAGGGTCACCAGAGCCACGACACTGTGGCGGTCACAGAGGAGATGAGCGCAGTGCAGGTATGATCTACTTTTACTTTTAATTCTTAAACTGGTTTGACTGACGCTTCAGTCCAGTGTTGTTTTATTGTCACAGAACCAAATAGAAAGAAACAAAAACCAAATCAGGGACAGAGTCATGGATTCACAGAAAAAAATTACTGAACTGGGAGAAGTTGCAAAATCCATAAAAGTGAGTAGTTTCATGTGTATTATTGTAGAAAACCAATGCCGTATTTCACAATTCCTCATTATACTTGTGTATTTGATCTTTACTAAAGGGCACTGCTTGGGAAGTTTGTGATGAGTTTGAACGAATTTGTCAAGAAAACATCCGCCTGTACATCACTGCCATGGAGAAGAAGTGTGCAGACGTGAGGGAGCGAGTTGGAGAAGCAGAGAAGGTCGGACTGGACTGGACAAACTCCCAGCTCGGAAAACTGAGATCTGAAGTGAATGTTCTGAGGAGGAAGGATGAAGAACTCACTCGGCTCCTACAAACCGAAGAGCCCCTGCAGTTTATACAGGTGGTTTAAAGAGAACATGTTGCACTATTTTCAGATTTTTGTTGTAATGTTATTTCCTCATCACAAACCCGGAGGTATGTTTTGTTTCATTCATGTTAAAGTTTGTATGAAGGATTTTTTGTTTTTTATCTCAAATTGTCTGTGATGCTTTATAAACCTGCAGCAGCCTCGTAATTATGACGACCAAAACAAAAAGAATGAAAATCCATCGCCTCTGGACGTGTTGGGTCCAGATAAACATCAGCCAATAGAAAACGACTCTACCCGGTTTCCTATTGGCCGTTGGGTTCAGTCAAACTCTCTGCTCTTCTAGTGTCACTGAGTCTCTGGGATTTCGGGGTTTACGTTCGGCTCTTACACACTCCACAGACGCAAGACGCCGTTTACTAAACCAATGCGGCGGTTCTTAGCGGATTTTCCCAGCCGGAGCTTCTTAGCGGCTTTTTCCAGCCGGAGCTTCCTCACAGTTTGCACAAAGTTTGTCGCGACGACGAGAATCCACGACCAGTTCAGCGCAAAAGAAAGTCCGATTATGAGGTCGCCGAAAGGGGTCTTCGTGGAAATGTTATTGTTTTGTCTAGAATGTTCCACAGTAAAGTTTAAACTTGAAAGGAGACAACTAGGCTACATTACAGGTCAGATCTGTGGACAGGGAGCCCTATTCACAGAGAGAATTACTGTAGAAACACCTGTGATAAATAATATATATGTGTTTAATGTCATAATATCATGGAACATTCCGGTCAATAAGATCTCCATGGAGACAAGCA
>KN507538.1:0-10240 GCA_000787155.1 Scartelaos histophorus | reverse complement strand
CTAATTGTGAAATGCACAATATTGGGAGGTTTACCCGGAAAAGGAAAATAAAAAACTGTGTTCATCGACCATAAATGCTGGAAATGTACTGAATGTATTTTTATAGTAAAGGAAGGCGGAACCTTCCCCTATAGTTTATAACAACACTGCCATCTAGTGGATGCCTACCGAGCATGTGAATCGATAAGCTAATTGTGCATCTGTCTGTACTTGTGCATTTCTCAAAAAGAATGTTAAAAAAAAAAAAAAAAAAAAATTGTGATTATGATTATTTATTTTTGTGCATTACATTAAATACATACCAACACCAATATACAATTTTGAAAATATGTGAATCTTAAATTATAAGATTATTATCAGTCTCAAAATATTTATTATATTTAGCTCCCCAAAAAACTAAACTGTGTGTAAAAAAAAAAAAAGTAATTGCAGCTTTCAGCGTATTCTTTCAGTGACATATTGAAGCCCTTTCTTAAGTGTTACTCTGGGGAGGAACACACACCACTGAGCACATGACACACTGATTGAAATGCACCGAGGAAGCGGACGTCACATATGGAGACCACAAAAAAGCCAAAGGAAGCCTCGTGCACTGAGAGCAGGCTCTAAAAATGACCTCCGGCTCGCACATTTACTGCATTTGTTGAGAGAATATACCATAAGAAGTTTTGAAAAAGAAAACGGTGACTAGTCTTCTTATTTAAAACTGTGTAACCGACCAAAAGCACTAGAATAAATTGCACTTAAAACATGCATCTCTATTGTGAGTGAGCTTGCATCTCCACAAAAGCTACTTATTTGGCCTGGAGGAGATGGAAATGTTCTTACTTTAGCTATAATACTCCACAATATGGCACAATATCTGGTGTTTTAACTCTCTATTGCTCCAGAAAGTTATGTTCTGTCGCTTTAATCAAAACCAGAATTGTACTTTCCTACAATTAGTCTATTTATTGTTTCGCTACACCAAAAAAGTGTTATCCTAAGAGCACAGATACCATTTGTTGCACATATTGTTGGATCCTGCTGCTTATATATAGCCTGTGTGTATGGTTCTATCCTGGTCACATTCTTGTCTCACATTCTCACTGCTATATTTAAAGTACATGCTATTCATATGTGCACCCACCTGTCCCAATAATCACTGATACTGTATTTCTAGCCTGGGGTATTACGGTAAAAGCTCTTATGATCCATTGTTACACGGTTTGTCTTTATGATTAGAGTATTACTGTTCTGAATCCAGGAATCGACCGCCTGGGCTATTCTGGCTGTGTAAGCGTGACCTCTGTCCAACAGTATTACTCAGTGTCACTCCTGCATTGCATTGTGTTAGTGGGTAGACCTGTGCACTCAAGGTGAAAACGCACCAAAAAAATCCACTGTAAGACACCAAACATGCCACTAAAGCTCAGATGTGATTTAATTTGTGTCCCACTGCACCCACAACGCATCACCAGACATTTAATCATTTAAGTCTCAAATACTTAGCTGCGTGGTAAAGGAGAAAAGAAAACACGACTATGTTTTGTGGAAAATGTCAGTGTGAGGTGTGTGAAGCATTTGGCAGTTTGTTTCCACGTCATTTATGGAAGTGGACTGTCGTGGCCGTGTCCTTCTTACTACTACGCTAAAAGTAACACATCCCAGCATTTGCCACACTGCCTCCCAAAGTACTAAAGCCTTAAATGCTTAAATGTTCAAATGCAATGAGTTTTTTCAGTATTATTAATCATCTACTGTTTTGATAAAATAGACAAAGATGCAATATCATCATCAGAGTATGAGTAATGGTTCTGATGATTTGGGAACGCAGGGAATTAATCAACAAAAATCTTGCTGGTGAGATAAAAATGTGCTTTACTGTGACAAAAATGCAACCTACAATGCAAATGTTCACAGATTCAAACCGTAATTTATTGTATGAGGGTCTAGTTTCATCTGCTGAAGCTGCACCGGTGGAGTCCTGCCCAGTTTATAACACTCTCTCACAAATTGCTTGCTTTCAGAGAGTGGCAAAACTGATTTGTGGTGTTGCTTTTTGCTGAAAACAGGAAAAAAAAAAAAAAGCGTGTCTTGTACTGGATTTAAGAGTCAGAGCACCAAACCTGAAGAATCTCTCACCTTCAAAGTTCAAACTGCACCTGGATGAGAAAAGTTATCCTCGAAGACACAAGTGACACAGAGGAACTGAATGAAGATGTTGTATTTAGGGCATCTAAGCAATCTCACATATGATCCAGTGAAAAAAGAGCAAAAACTAGAACAAAACTAAGAGAGATAATGAATACAACTTATCTGAACCATGCATTTGCTTCTTACGTGAATATTCTGTATTGCAAAAAACATGGATAATAATAACCGTAGATTATTTTATTAGAAAAAGCCATATTTTTCAAGGCATTCTGTAAGTGGGAGTGATGTTTATGTTGTGATGGGTAAAGCTCAGAGTCTTGTCATGACACTATCCACTATTAAATCCTGTAAGACTTTAAGCCATAATCCACTTAGAATGTAAAGTGTTGAATAATTATAGAGTTTTCAGGAGTGGCGTATTTTGCAATGGACAAAATCAATGAATTTTGGCTTCTGCTGCGCTAATGTAGTGATAACTGAAGTTTGAATGAAATAGTAAATCAGGAGAGAATGAAACCAGTGAAAAGCAGCTCATTAAAATCTATCCAGTCACACTGTACTAATGTGGAAAGTTATTTTAGATTGACTTTAGTTAAATAAACAAACAAAATGCCCTCTTTTGCACGCCCTGATTTTTTTATGCATCTCTTTTCTGCAAAAAGGTTGAAGTTGTTACTAGATACTCGTTTATGGAACAGTCTGCCGGAGGACCTCAGGGCTGCAGAGAGTGTTCATGTTTTTAAGAGCAGGCTCAAGACCCATCTTTTTAGCTTAGCTTTTAATTGATCATACGGTTTTATTATGTTTATTTTATCATATTGTACTATATTTATTTGTTTTAGATACTTTTAGCTTCAGTTCATATTTCTTTATCACTTTTAGGATTTCCAGTGTTTCCTCTGTAGGGGCCTCCACACCGGGAGCAGTGGTCGGCTGCTGCTGCAGGGGTCTGTCCCGTGGGTTTCAGGTGGGGGGATGGTGCTTGGGCCTCATCTCTCCCCTGGACCCTGTGGCGGTCCCCGGTGGTGGTGGACGACTCGCTGCTCCTGGTGTGGACGGCTCCTCTGATGGTGCCTTCTCAACTAGTTCATCTGTATCCAGCCTCTCATTTTACCATGTGTAGTTTTATATACTGTAGCACACGTGTGTGTGTATATATGTGTGTGTGTGTGTCTGAGTGTGTGTGTCTGTGTGTCTGAGTGTGAGACTGTCTGGATGATTTGGTGATGTGGGGTTGGGCGAATGGAAATGTGTATTGCTTTTAATTCGCTGTAAAGCACTTTGTGTTACATTTTTTGTATGAAAAGCGCTTTATAAATAAAGTTTGATTGATTGAGTTTGAGATACTGACATGATAATCCACTGCATTAAGTTCAAAAGGCAAAGCATCACTGAAATAACTTCCCTTTCATAATTTTCTAAGCATCTAGAGACAAAAAAGTGACAGTGTGGAGTCTCTAGTTGTGAAGTTTTCCCATCCAACACTGTCAGCAAGTAGGAAAACCTATTGCTTGCATAGTGTTTGGACAGTGTTTTTAGGATTTCACATGCAGCAATTAAATATGTGGCAAAGCGGCGCATAGTGAGATGATAAACGTGTCAACTTTTCAAAGCAGGGCATGCTGAGAAATGGGTGGAGGAGAAAGGGTTTGGGAGGGGGGACGTGCTAAGGGGCTTTTGACCAATCTATTTTTATCCGAATGCCATGAAGACAGCTGCCGAAGCGCGGGTGAGACTATCTTAGACTTTTGATTCTAAAAAAAAAACCAGCACCACAACAACTCACCGGTCATTGTAGGGTTGGAGTTTGTTCAGAGGAGTGGGCAAGGACACGACAAGAGTGTTCCACTTCTGAGGCTCCACTGCCCCCTGACCGGCCCCGTGATGGTGCTCAGAACTGGACAAAGTGACATTGGCACAGTGCACGTCTTTTCCAATTTTAAGGTAGTAATCTAAGAAAAGGGCAAATCCTTACTTTATCATTTATTATAGCTCGAGTATGGAGTAAAAGTCGATGTCTTTTACTCCAAATATTCAACAGTGAGCTGAATATTAAGCAGGATTTAGTATAAATTAATCAGCCATCCAACTTTTACCAGAGAATAAAAGAGTCTCACATTAAAAACACAAACTGACACTAAAAAATGTTTATGCCAAGGAGCCTAAAAATTAAGACAAGCTGCGATTTTATTAAAATACAATTCTTCTAGGCAGCGTTAGTCTACATTAACATGAAGAAATATAGCATGAATAGAAAACATTTTTTGTAACAATCAGCATTACATATTAATGAAGTACTTCCAAACAAGTGCCACATGAAATAAACTGAGAAACAAATATTACATGTTACACTGTAAGTTTCACGAAAAGAAAACCAAGTATGAGAAAAGAAAAACATAATTAACTGTTAAAAAAAAATATGTTTTCAAAATTCTAATCATAGTGAGAGTGTAGACAGTCTTTAAACTTGTTTTTCTGGGGTTCACTGTTGTACGATCAGCACTTTGGTCAGCTGTGGTTGTTTTGGCTTTGATTAAACTTCTATTAAACCATATTATCTCCATCCACTGAATGTTGAATTTGATCTGTAAATGAGAAAGACACAAAAGGTTTAATGTTAGTTCAAATGTTGCATACATTAACAGAAGTCCCATTTCAAGTCCCAACGTATGTCTTTTTCTTTATGATCCTGATGGCAATATTCAAACATGACAATCCTTTACAAATGTGATAAAACAAGCCTGTACATCTGTTGTGGTTGAGGTTCATGTGTGGAAAAATCACACAGACCCTTATTTGCACCCTTTTTCAGTAATTGCTATAATAGATCATTTTCTAAATATTCTAATTTTATTTTTTACTTTATTTTATTCTAATTTCTCCAAAAACAAGAATTACAATAAACAGAATCAGGGCAATGCCAAGCAGGAGCAGTGGTGTGGAAAGAAATCTAAAGACAAAACAAATGAGACTACTAATTACTTATCGACTACTTACTGATTGGAAGATCCAAAAGCGTTCCCAGAAAATCCTACAATATATATTAAATTAGTAAGCTCAAGATGGCAACGTACAAGACGTTCACTTAAGATGGCCAAATGCAATATTCTCACCTCCACTTTGTTGCTGCTGCCCAAAGCCCGAGAAGCCGGTGGGCTGAGGTCCAAACGTGGACCCTTGCTGGGACAGAGCCCCAAACGAAGGTGTACCCTGATTAGCTAGAGCACCGAATGTGGGGGCATTAGAAGTGCTGCCAAACCTGAAAAAGTTTTAAATTTAAGTCATTTGCATAATATACATACTCAATAAACATGATCACATTAAGGAAGAGGATGTTTGCACTTGGTAAATAATATTTGGATAGATTTGGATTCTTCTTTATTTTTGATCAAGGTAGGCAGTGTTCGCACAAATGTGTCTGTGAGGGGACTAGAGGATTGAGAAAGGGGGTTATAGCAATAATCCCTTCAGAAGGACCCACACCCTCCGCATAGAGAATGTAAGGGAGAGCAGGCCAGTATAATCTGCAGGCAGAGTACGCCCTGACAGATTATCTGAGGGGAATAATCTAGTCCTGCTCAGACCTTCATAGATTTTGGCTCATTTTCACAAAGAAGCTGGTTTAACATGACAAAGGGTTTAAAATAACACATTTTAACACTTATTAAATATTGCAGTGCCGTTGGTAACAAATGAACACAAATTCATGATGGATTACTCTTGTTGAAGTACAACAAATTCTGTCAAAACTGACAAAATGAATATAAATGAACTCTTACCCAAATCCTCCCATGCTTGAAGCAGCTGTTCCTTCCCCAAACACTTTGCCAGCAGATGACCCCAGAGGGCTGCTGAAAGAGGGGGCAGTCCCAAAAGACGCTCCACTGCCAAATGCAGGTGAACCGCCGAAAGAAGGAGGACTACCAAACACAGGTGCACTGCCAAAGCCACCTGAAAGAAGAGGGAGAGAATTTATTGAAAATATTACATATAGATAAACACGGTGCAACTTCCAAAAGTAATAGTTTGGTCTATAGTGTTTAGGGTCTTGAGCGGCATTAGACATTTGAAAACTTACTACCACAAGCCCAAAGAGGAGTGGACACTGTGCGATGAAATTACAGCCCAGGCATTATGGTCGAGTAAATAATTGATTGAGCCAAAGTAATAAGATTACATTCCCTGTACAATGGCCAGAAATAGGACATTAGCACAAACTCGTACTAGTTTTCAACAGCTGCTGAAGGCAGACCATTTTAAATAATTTGTACAGTTGCATATAGTACTACCAACCTTAAAATTAAGCACAAAATTGTAAACGTAGGATAATTATTTTTATTTGTAATGCTTTAAGATTAAACAACTAATAATTATATCCCTTGATGGAACCTCATATTGCAGGTATACAGTAGGTCTTAATATTATGTACCAGAACTGTAGTATACGGCACATCTACACGCATATCAATTGATGTATGTCAAAACAGAGTTAAGGTCAAATATAGACCAGTCACGGTCTCATCAATTTCTACTCTGCTTGGGCAAGGAGATAATGTATGTCATTGCCCAATGATAAGTGCCATGCTAAAAAAACAAATATTTTTGCACCAAAGAAGCAAAAACAGTGGTTGGGAAGCTAAAGTCAAATCTATACCTGGTTTTGTTGGGGAAGAAAATGAACCGAAGCCTTGTGCTGCTACACTTCCACTTCCTGCAGAAAAGGTCCCAGAAGATTTCTGTTCTCCAAAAGCAGATTGTCCAAAATTAAAGCCCTTGGCTCCACTGTTCCCAAAGAGACTGTTGTTCCCTACCAATTAACAGAAAGTATGTTAGTTTTAAATGACAACTATTAGCCAGTATTGTAAATTCCAGTGACTACAGAAGTCTGAGTGGAGTCGAAGTGCAAGTGCAATGACTAAACAGTACCTGTCTGTGCAGGTTGCCCAAACGCTCCAGTGGAAGGTGTAGTACCAAACGGGTTCTTGTTGGCTGCATCTTCACTGGGTTTGCCTCCGAGCCCGCTGAAGAAGGCTCCACCAGAGGAGCCAGGAGTGTTGCCTGTGGAGCCAAACAGGCCACCACCAGAGGATGCTTGCTGTTGCGGAAAAAAAACAGCATGGTCATTAAGATGTAGTCAACTGTAGAGTCTTAATGTTCAAATTATACCTGTCCAAAAACACTGCCAGTGTTAGCTGGTTGGCCAAAAGCAAGGGTGGCAGAGGAACCAAAGCCTGTAAAATGAAAAAAGTAATATATTAATATTGTTTTTAAGAAAAAACAAGTTACAAGACTATGTTAATCTACCAAACTAATTGGTGTGAGCAGATTTAGCAAGTGAAAGTAAGTCAGAGTTAAAACAACATAAATCTGTTCATATTCGACTACAGTGACACTCAGTGACAGATCAGCTCCCCAAATGGAAATGTCTATTAAGTGTGAAACAATTGGAAATGGAGTAACACTATTTAGTAAGTCATTGATTGTCTCGGTTTTGATCTTGCAACATGTTTCAATGAATAATATAATGTAATAATAATCACCATCATTACCATCACAATCATCATCGTCGTCGTCATCGACCACCTGTGATAAATAAAACAAACACTGTGTTCCTGTGGGTACCACTCACCTGACGGTTGTGCAAAGCTGAAGCCTGATGAGGACGACGTTGTTGTGTTACTTCCAAATACGGACGCCTGGCCAAACCCTGAGCTCTGACCAAAAACTGGAGGAGCTGTGCTCTGTCCAAACAGGCCGGTGCCGGCGGTGCCTGTGCTGTTAGCAGTGTTAGCACTGCTTGCTGTGTTAGCATTGCTAGTTCCAAAGGAGAAGGAGCTCACATTGCTTCCTGTAGAACCTCCAAAAAGACTGCCACTCGTACTTGTGTTTGGACTTGCACCAAATGAAGTTTGGCCAAATGAAAAGCCACCAGAACCTCCAGCACTACTGACAGGTTGACCAAAGCCACTGACCTGGCCAAACGCAGGAGCCGCAAATCCTGAACCAAATCCAGCTGAAGTGAAAGCTGTGGGCTGTGTTACAGTTGAGGCTGAAGAGGAGGCTGAAGAGGAGGCTGAAGAGGCGGCTGAAGAGGCGGGTACGGCAGCAGATTGTCCAAATACAGAAACAGGTGTAGTGGTGGTGGCAGTGACTACAACAGTGGGTGTTGGTGTGGTTTCGGTAGAGGCAACAGTATTAATGACCGGTGAAGCTACCACTGTGGTGCTGTCTGTGGTAGCAGGAAGAGGCTGGGTGAATATAGAGCCTGGTGCATCAGAACTAGTCACCTGTGAGGGTGCACTCTGAGCTGCAGGTACAGGGGCAAGATCTGATGTGGGAAGTGCTGCAGTAGTGGGGGGCTCCGGGGCAGGGCAGGCAGATGTCTGAGAAGCCTCTGCTGCGGGGGGTGAGGGGCTAGGAGCTGGATTGTCTGGAATAGGAGCAATGGCTACAGCCTCCTGGGTTTCTGTTGTCTCAGGTTCAGGCACCACAGGTTTGGGAGGCTCCGTGTTTGGTGCCTCGGCTGGTTTCTCAGGGGGCTGTAAGAGCTCAGGAACTGGGGCCATAGCTTTAGGGTCACCTGAAGAAGACTCTGAAGAAGGCTTTGAAAGCAGACTAACTAAAGAAGTTGGCGAGGACGCAGATGTAGAGCTTGACTGGGGAACAGAGAAAGCCTGTTTTGTTGTGGAATCCGGAGGCTTAAAAAGACTGTCCTTTGGTTGCTCAGTTCCAGTAGACTCTTCAATTGTCTTCTGGATGGTTGCCCCAAAACTAAACTGTGCAGCTCCTTTTCCTGTTTCAACTCCACCATCACCAAAGCTGAAAGCAGGTTTACTGGGAGTATCTTTAGCTTCGCCTTGACCTAAACGAATGTCTGTAAAGACACCCAGTGTATCCCCAGTTGTTGTCTTGGGGTGTTGTGGCTCTGTGAGAAGGGCTGATAAGGAGGATGGCTGTTTGGCTGCTTCCACTGAGGTGCTCGGAGCGGATGAATTACCAAATGCAGGAGACGTGGACTTCGGGGTGAGAGAAAACGGCTCCTCAGATGCTGGACCAAAGACAGTTTTGCTACTTCCAAATGAGAATTTGCCGGTAGTTTCCTTTGCTGGAAAAAAAGAAGTTTAAATAAACATGAAAAAAAAATCTTAAAAACATGAACATATTAGTGGTAGTTTACCTTGTGAATTTCCATTTCCCTGTGCAACAGATGTAAAACTGAAGGGTGTAGAGCTGTTAAACAATAAAAGGGCTATTAAAACAAACCATAACCAAGATTGCACTTTATCTTTATCTAACTTTTTTCTATATCGATTCTATATAAAACTGTAAGCACTGACAGAACAAAAAACCCCAAAATGACAACAATTGTGAAACAAGAAAAACTTCATTAAGAGTACTCACGATGAAGTAAAGGAGAACCCTTTACTGTTGTTTTGTTCTCCTGCAGAGGTAGTTGTAGACATCCCTGAACACCACAAACATATTCAGAGACACCATTTAAAAAGAGTGATTTTGAGCGTGTTACAATCTAATATATGAAGTGTAAACAATGCTTACCAAAAACAAAACTTGTCTGTGAACTCGCCACACATTCAGTTGGAATCTGGGAAACTTGGGCAGGTATCTATGAAAATAACCTCATGTTAAATTACTGGAAAGTCAGAGAACACCATCAGTCTCCATCAACAAACAGCAAAACAGCTGGAAAGGCCAGCAGAGGGAAGAAGACTGATGTGTGTCTGTTGTGATACTGGTCATTTCGTTGATTAGACTTAAAATTCCAATTTGAAATAACTGTGAAGGAATTCTTTTAGTGCAATTCAAACCAGTTCAAAAACACCAGTATTCAGATCACAGTAACACAGTACATTATATAATATATAAATTAATACATAAATATATACATATTAATATATTCATGTATATTAAATAAATACTCACTCTTTTCACCTGATTAGGGGGCACTGTAGTCAAAACCTGCTGAGCTGCTGGATTAGATACTGACGAGCTGAAACATTTCAGAAGATCATCAAAATTAAAGTATTTATTCAAGTATGTAGCAGTTCATTTACATTTTATTTTTTATTATATTTTATTATATTTAT
>KN507536.1:5709-17313 GCA_000787155.1 Scartelaos histophorus | reverse complement strand
GATGTTTATACTTCTCATTTAAGTATCTGCTTGATATCAACGATACTATGGCAGAGACTGACTCCTGAACAGCTTTGTAAAAATGCTATTTTAATATCATTGGATATTTATGGGCCAACATTAACTAGTAAATTGTTATTTCAGAAATATATATACCAAAATGGGATATCAGCTAAACCGATATCTTGGAAACTGATATCGATCACCATCATTTTTGTATATCTAAGAAATGCATTGGTGCATCCCTACTCAGTACCTACACAATTCCCAACCCTATATCCCTCTAAAACCTTGTAGCTAAGCAGTTACTAAGTCTGAATCATTCTTAATAAACTATTTGGTGATTATGAATTCAGTATTTTCCATGCTTTATTTAGACTAATTAAGGTGTAGTTATATGAAGTGATGTCATTGTAATACAAAATATTCCACTTAAAATGTTCCAAATGCAGTCCAAGTTACACTTCAGTACAGTATGTTGAAATGGAGGGTGGAGTGGATGGCCTCCTCAGTAGCCATATTTAAATGAGAGATGTAGTGCAGTGAATAATAACGCCCTGAACTCTGTTGATAAAATGCAATGTATCAGTTATGAACAGTATTTAATTGCAATTTCATAATATTTAATAGTTATGAATTATAATTACAACTCTGTATTCCATGAATGCAAGACAAAGTGTAAGTATTGGAAATAGCAATTTGCAAGTTTGGTAGGCCTTCAGTAACTGGCCAGAGGGGATCTTGGCAATACTGTCTTATGCTATCACACTCAAGATAAAGTTTGCCTGTAGTAGAGGCAGAAGTGTTTTACATAGAAATTGGTTTTCTTCAGTATTTTTGGTGAGTAGATTTCTTTGTGGCTCAATAATTCTTTTTAATGAAGGTGTTATGTTTACATACTTTTTGTAGACTTGTTGTGTACTTTTCACCCCACATGTTCAGACTTCAAATAAACCCAAAGTCAAACCATTTTTCAAACATGACAAGTTTCCTTTTCGCTGTGAAAGCAAAGATGTCTCAATACAGCAGAGTTCATTGGTAACCTCTGAATGCTAGCAGTGATTCATTTTAAAGGGCAAGCCTGCAGACATGTATTGATCTAACACCTCCGAAGATTTGGCGAGGTGAAACTCGGCATCAGTAAAGCACATGTAGGCTCCAGTGGCTTTTTTGGAAAGTTTTGATCCTTTTAATCCATACTCCATGTTCAAATGTACTTGTCTCCTGTTAGTCTTTCTTTTATGACAAAAGCTATACTACACTACATTATACTAGTGTGTCAGTTTATCACAATATCGTATCTATCTTACATCCATATCCAAAATCTGAATACATAATGGTAGCATCACAACTATTAAAAATAGAGTTTGTGTGAAACACTCCTCTGAAGCTTTCTGCATCTCCTTCAAATCTGCAGCTTGCATCACTGAGGCCAGAGAGACTTCTTATCTTATAGATTACTGCCTACATTTGATATCCATTACTGTCTACATCCTGTGGAAGTTAGAAGAAATGAAAGGTTGATCGTGGTTGGTCAGACTACTGGCACGTTTCCATGGAGATTTCTCTCAGATATAGATGGTCACTGCTGGTTTATTTAGTCATCCACAGTCAAAGAAGCACACTTAGAGACCAGTTGCTCCTCCCCTCTCCTTCTCCTCTCCATTTTCTCATTTGTGTTTTGTGGAAGTCTCAGGACTCACCCTGAGTCTGTGATGGAGTGTGTGACAGACTCTTCCTCATCAGCAGTCGTTTTATACAAGGACATCCAGTCTGACTCTACTGCCCTGCAGCACCGAGCCTGATTTGTGACCACCAAATGTGCCCTGCATTAGCTGCCACTTTTAACATTATTGTGACCCATGTTAAGTTCAGCATGAAACATTTTATTATTCTGCTAAACATTAATCAAGGGTTTTGTTTTGAGCTTTCTTAGTAGTTAGAAAAGCTATTAGCTGCTGAATATTTGATGTAAATGAATTAAATGAGCTTGAAAGTGTAATTACTTTTTTCATAATGTATTTTTGGTTTGGTTGTGTTTATTTTTCTTGCTGCATGGCTTGTTTCAAAAAGTAGTCTAGTTTCTATGCAGTGATCAAACCTTATCAAAAATGATTTTGTTGTTTCTAATGCCCAAACAGCATCACTGGTGGTGGCTCAAAGAAGGAGGACTCAGACAAGAAGAAAGAGGATGTTCTGAATATATTTTCTGTTGCCTCGGGACATTTGTATGAGCGGTTTCTTAGGTGGGTCACTCTGGTTTTCAGTTTTGCTTTTTGCTTTTCACTGTCTTTACCTTCACTCGTCCTGAACCCTCTGTCTCCTCTCGGTTTCAGAATAATGATGCTGTCCGTCCTTCGGCACACCCAGACACCTGTCAAGTTCTGGTTCCTCAAGAATTATCTCTCACCATCCTTTAAGGTACGGACCACTCTTTGAAAATCAGAAGAATTGTTGTTGCCTGGTAATTAAAAATGCAGACGATTACCTCATTTCTTCTAGTTTTGATTTGCTTTTATATGTATACCGACACCTTTCTTTGTTGTTAAAGGTTCTTTTAAATGTGTCTACACAGCAGAATCTTTTGTTAATGAAGTTCTGTGTTTGGTTGTTAGGAGACCATCCATCACATGGCCCAGGCGTACAGTTTTCAGTACGAGTTGGTGCAGTACAAATGGCCTCGCTGGCTCCACCAACAGACAGAGAAGCAGCGCATCATCTGGGGATACAAAATCCTCTTCTTGGATGTTTTGTTCCCATTAGCTGTGGATAAGATCATTTTTGTGGATGCTGACCAGGTAATACTAGAATTGGGTAAAGCTACATAAAACATCACTAAATCCTTCATTCTGTTTTTTTTTAACTTGACTACCTTTTTAACAGATAGTGCGTGCTGATCTGAAACAGTTGAGAGACTTGGACTTGGAGGGTGCACCTTATGGCTACACACCATTTTGTGACAGTCGTAAAGAGATGGACGGTTATCGCTTTTGGAAGTCTGGGTACTGGGCTTCACATCTGGGACACAGAAAATATCACATCAGGTAGCCCTCTGAGATGATGTCATTCAAAAGGGTGGCAATGATATTCTGTTGATAGAGAATATGTTTTTCTTTACCTTCATATTTATGGATCTATTGCCTAAGTTTTTCCCAAAGAAGTATTTAGTGATATGGTTGTAAAGCTAGACTACATGCCCTCCCCACTATGTTGATAAATGACCCTGAGTTGATCATTAACAACAAACAAAAATGGAATTTAACATATCTGAAATTGTTAGTCTACAACCAATAAACAACAAGATTACATTGTTAAACTAATAATTAATAATGACTACATTAGTGAATAAATATCTCATTTGCTACCTGTCGGGTAAGGGATAAGACATTGTACAACTTACAAATATTTTAAAGAACAGCAACACAGCTATAATTTTTACACTATGTGCCAACTTTGGGGAATTTGGTTTGTTTGTTTTATTACACCAGAATACAAAAAACTCCTGGAAAATATATAAGTAGACCACACCGCGCGATTCTTCTCTCAGTTGTGAAGTGAAAGTACATTCTGCCCTAGATTCTCTAAGTTACGTTAAGAAATTATTCATTTCTTTGTGAGCACTTATGACAGATGATAGGGGAGCCGAGAGAAAATTTGTGAATCACAGTAATTATGGAAATTTTGTCAAAATTACATATCACAATAATGAAATCACGATTCGATTTTTATTACGGTACCACTCAGCCCTAAGCTAATGTTAAATTTTGACATGGCTGCTTGTAAGATTGGAAAGTAAAAAACAGGATGTCTTTGATAAGATCTTTGTTAGGAACTTCATTAGTCAGCTTTGGTTTCTCATCTTGACTTAATTTGCATATTCTTACTTATTAATATGCCATGTTAAGTACCATTATGCTAATATAGCTGCAGGGGGTTCGTTGTTATTGAAGACATTCGTTTTCTATAATACTCAAGCCTGTTGAGCTTTTGTAAGACTTGGATTGTCTCACCCTGCTCTTCCTTTTGTCACCAGTGCACTGTATGTGGTGGATTTGAAGAAGTTTCGAAAAATCGCTGCTGGGGACAGATTACGTGGCCAGTATCAAGCATTAAGCCAAGACCCTAACAGTCTGTCTAACCTTGATCAGGTACCCCCGTTAATGTGATATATTAATTATCTATTGAGAAAAGTGAAATTTAATTGTGCCATGTAATTTTTAGGATCTTCCAAACAACATGATCCACCAGGTAGCAATCAAGTCTCTGCCGCAGGAGTGGCTGTGGTGTGAGACATGGTGTGATGACAAGTCCAAAACAACAGCCAAAACCATAGATCTGGTGAGTGTCAAAAATAGACAGCCCAACTCTTTTCTACTGAAAGATGTAATGCTCACCTTATTTTTCATTTGTAATAGTTTATCAAAGATAAATATTACACAAAATAGACTCATGAGCTTAAAGCAATGTTATAATGTTATTACTCAAAAACATACCTTGAGTTTTGTTTTGTTTCATTCACACATGTTTGAGTAACCTTTTATTATCAGTTTGTCTGCATCTCCAAAGCTCAGAATACTCTGTTCCACCTTGTGATGTCATCAGGTGATTTCAAGTGCCCCTTTTACCTTTTGTTGAAGTACAGATAGGAATTCTAGGCCTGATGTCATCTTATCCAAATTATTCTAGTGAAGGCATATAGAGTTTAAAAACACACTTCTTGTATTACCACATGACATCAAGGTGGAGATCTCTAAATATGCAGGATTTGTGTGTTAAGCATATGTGAATGAAACATAGATTATTGGTTTAAACTAGATTAATCTCATTGTCAATGTAGATTAATCTAGATTAATGCTGATGGGTCGGCAGCATAGACCGTATAAAAAAGTGGACTAAGCGAGTGTGACGTCACCCATAGCCTTCAGCGCTGCTCAGATGAAGCTCGTGATGCTTCACGGTTACAGGGGTGAAGAGGATTTTTTTGACTAACAAAATAGCGAAAAAAAAAAACTTCAGGATCATGTAGAGTGGGTTAATAAGAACATTTTAAGACCAAGATGACGAGGATCACTGCAGCAGGTACAGAGAGACAAGCAGCATTTGTTAGCTTGTCTAATAGAGCTGCGCTGACGGGCTCGCCTCGGTGTCACTCAAACAAAGTAGTTTGACGGCGACTCTTCCCCGGCGTTTCAGTGCTTGATCAGCGTTTGTTAAGGGATGCTTTGTGTTTAGGTGGTACTTGAGACTGGTAGAACTCCTACAGTAAACTAATTCCACATTGCATAAAGAGCAAACAATCTTAGACTTGTCAATGTCTCCATTGGGAAGCTTTTTAAAAATGCATTTTCCCTGAAGCAAACCCAGCGGCTTCATAGCTGCATCCATGTTGGCGTGTGACGTTCGTTGTGGTATTTCACAGTAGCTACAGGTTCAAAAACTCGTTTCCCCCTACAGTGCAATCCGGTGAGGTATACAGCTGCGCTAAAGGTGAAAGTCATCATAGTTCGCTTATTATAGACCCATCTCCCTGCCCAACTTTGAGAATAGATTAATGCCGATATTTTTTATGTCGCCCGATAAGAGTCCCACATTATCGCAGCACGTCAATGCCGATAACAGCCCACCACTAATTATAACATAAATTAGAAAACAACATGATATGGGCTCTTTAAAGTAAATAAAAGATTTTACATGCAGCATATGTGTCTCTTTTTAACCTTTGATTGTATTCTTGTTAGTTGCAGCATGGAAAAGCAAAAGCAACATTTTAGCTGTGAACATACATGAGGCACTTGACATTTAGGAAGCTACTGTGGAGCAATCCTGCAGTCTCCTAAACTAATTTAGAGAATTACTGGATAGGCTCCAGTCGACTGGAATAGGAAGCATTGTCTCATTGTGGTTTAAGACAGCACTTTGTAATTCAGACACAAGACATGCTCTAATGTCCTTTTAACAGAATGGGAAATCAAATTAGGTCCAAATGCACACCACAGACAGTGCTGGGGATTAGACTGGTTGGTGCAAAATGGCAGTGATTGCTTGACTGATACTTTTCGTCTGTGTTTCTCACAGTGCAATAACCCAAAGACCAAGGAGCCCAAGCTCACAGCAGCAGCCAGGATTGTGCCTGAGTGGGTTGAATATGACAACGAGATCAAGCGGTTACTAAGAGGAGTTCAAGAGAAACAGGAGACAGTATTAGAAAGGCAGGGCTCATCCTCACAAGCAAAAGGTCTGTTCTATGTCAAACCTAATGTACTGTCATTCTAGTTAGTTCAAATGAATGTACTCACTTCTTCTGTCTCCTCTTGTGCTGCAGATATCCACAGAGATGAACTTTAGTATCTGCCAACATCACACTGTACAGGAGGAGGCTGCATCATTTGCACACAGGGCACCTGTGAATCTTAAAAGACATTTCCAAACAAAGTGTTACACCCTCATCCTGAGGGTACATATTTTTATACATGTCACACTGTGTTGGTTGGCGGTGTGGTTTTTACCGAACATGTTTTTTTTTTTTTTTTTAAGTGTACATTGTGGAATCAGTTAAATTTAGAAATGGCAAAATCCTGCACAAAAAAATATAAGATTTAAACAGCATTCAATTTAATGGAAAAAATACACATTTCAGTATTCTGATTACAAAATTGTAATTTTAATTTATTAAAATGTTTACATTTCTTTTGTCTGTAAATGTGTTATTTATGCTTGAACCAGTACTTTATCTCAGGAATAAGATGGCTGCTCAGTGGCATCAGTCTGTTATAGGTGCAGCAGGACTGGTCTCAGGGCACTCATCCTTCATTGTGCTGTGTCAAATACCAGTGTTTGTACCGTGGTCTGCTGGGAGAATAAATCTTTTCTAGAAAACATTACAATGTTTAATTGTGGTGTCCCTGTGGTGGATTGACTCAAAGGCTGTGTATGGCATTTTTTTCCTTTTATATAATTTTTCTATAGATTTAATTTGTGTATACAACTCAGACATTTATCAATACTTTTATTTTAAGTACATAAATAGATCTTCTCATTTCGAAACCTTCACAAATAGAAAAGTACACATACAAACTGAAATTTACTCTTATAGACACTTTGTGTAAAGTTGTAGTGACTTAGTTCCCCATAACACACATGGCATACACGCACCTCACAAAACCACAGTTGTCTCAATCAACTCAGCATAAGGTCACATTATTGGTCCACAAGTGCTGAACATTTTATCTGCCACACCAGTCCAACTGGTTCCCTTTCCAACAGGGACAAAATTACCAACATCCACCAAGTTCAGCTCATCAGTTGAAGTTGAACTTGAAGTGAAAATTTCCTGACCCAAATGGGTTAAAACCCTGAGATCCGGGGAAGCCGCCATGGAAGTGCTGATGGAAGTTTTGTCCCTGCTGGCTCTCTGGGTCCATTGGGTCCTCTCCATGGTCAAACTTTTCTCTCATCTCTGCAATGGCAAAAGTTCACAATGTCAAAGTACCAAATCGAATAAAGGAAGTTTGAACTTAATTATTTTGATTGAATGATGTATTACCTGGATTAGTGAGGACCTCTTTTGCCTGAGCGATGTCTATGAACTTCTTCTCCGCTTTCTTTTTCTCCTCTGGATCCTGGAAATTGTCCGGGTGCCACTGTTGAGCTAGTTTCCTATAGGCTTTGATAATCTCCTTTTTCTGAGCGGTCCTGCAGTCAGAGGAGAAATTAGCAATCATGTCTAATTTAACACACAAACCTTGCAAGTTCTTCATTCAAACAGAAAACGCTCCACTCCACTGTCTTTTTAAACTCCATACAACTGCAGTAGAATCATTTGGATAATTTCAGAATTGAAACTGCCAATCTCTACTGAACTAAAGGTAAAGGGTAGCTGCTAAGCTGAAAACTACTGCGTCATGTCGTCATAAGGTGGCATTTTGAGCTTTGGAGATGTAGACAGACTAATAATAAAGGGTTACTCAAACATTGTGTGATTGAAACAAAATATAATTCCAGGTACGTTTATGAGGAGGTTACAGCATTATAACATAAAGTTTAAAGATAACAATATTTATAGAACACATGGCATTTTTATCAGTAATTTATGTGGTACTCACCTTTTAACTCCCAATATTTTATAGTAATCTCTTTTCTGGGACTGTTTCAACAACCTCCGAGCTTTTTCCAGGCCTTCTTTGATTTCTCTGTCATTTTCATTTAGCTTTGCAGCACTCTCGTAGTCCTTAATGGCTGCAAATGAACAGAAATGCACATTATGTCAGTTGTGTTTTGTGCAAACAGATCCTTAACACTCTCAACAGCTCCATTGTAAGTCTATAATTTTTCTGTCAACAAAAAAAGCACTTTTCACAGTTCCACCAGCCAGTAAACTAGCTAACCTTCAGATCATTTGGCAGGGGCTTGGGGCTGTTGGGGTGTGCACGTTTGACTTGCTTTGAGGATTGTTTACCCTGTAAGGTGTAGTGGGGTGAAGCAAACACCCAAGGGTCCTGACAGTTTAAAAGCCTTTGCCTGGCACCCCACCTGCTGATGTGTTCACACCAATGAGCTTTGGTTCCACAGCTAACAGCCCTCTGGTGAAAATGCAATGCTAACTGCACTGTACACTATTAGTGTTAGGCTATTGCAGCATATTTATTCTGAAATTTGAACACAGTTGGACAATATTTAGGTTATAAAGCGCAAACTTGTGTTAGCATTTAGTAATGCATTCAAATCTATATAATTTCCTTAAGTATACTAGAATTTGTATGTAAAATAAGAGTAGCTGAATATGTGGAAGTAGTACTAAGCCTTCTAGTAGAGCAATGGAAGTATCTTTGAGCACTGAGTTGCTTCTACTTGAACATCAAATGTGGATGAAGAAATCCTCCACGTCGATCATAACTACTTTTTATATTTTTAAGACCACAGTATTTTTTCTTTTCAAAATGCTTTATAAAATAAGTATCCTAGCAAATGTTTGTGCAATCGATAAGGCGTCCAGGTATTAACTGCTATACAAACTGTTGGCAAATATAAATTGTCAATGGATTCTTAATTTCATATATATTTTTTA
This sequence comes from Scartelaos histophorus, assembly GCA_000787155.1. Lineage (NCBI taxonomy): Eukaryota > Metazoa > Chordata > Actinopteri > Gobiiformes > Gobiidae > Scartelaos > Scartelaos histophorus. Next base: position 8,249 of record KN507536.1, on the reverse strand, counting down.
ATTTTCATATATCTTTAAGATCTCTACAAAACTCTTTGACAGTTGGATACTACTAGGACTAGGCATGATTTAAAACCACACACAAGTGCTTATGGTAAAATAACAGTCAGATAAAATCTTCCAGCATTCATATGGATTTCAACATCTGTCATGACAGCATTGATAGCATTTATAGCAAAAGGTCATTGTTCTGATTTAATCCCTTTGCTATTAAAGGATTTGTGACAATGATCTGATGTGACTCGCTGTACTGTGAACTAATCTGCCATACTTGGTACATATAGAGCTACATATTCATAATTCAGTATTATGTAGCATAAAAGCCCTAGGTTTGGACTCACCTTCTCATTCAAAGCTTTTTTTCTCTATATGTTTACTACTTACTACATTAGATACACATACAGAGGAGATCATGTTGCATAATGGACCTACCTTCTTCATAGAGCTCCTCCTGTATATAAGCCTCTGCTCTGTCCTTGAGTGTGTACACATTGTCTGGCTCTGACTGCAGGGCTTCACTGCACACTGTCACAGCTCTGTTGGACTGCTGGCCCTGCTGCACACCGCACAGGGACATAAACAGGGCTATAGTTACTCTCTGTGCTGAAGTGTATCATATGGCAGCCACCAGGGGTCTTACCTTCACCAGGGCGTGACAGATGCGCTGCTTGGCGAGGAGAGTGAAGTGATGCACATTGGGCTCAGTCTTCATCACAGCCTCATATTTGTCAACTGCTTCTTCGTATCTGATAAAGAATGATACGGGGGTTTAAGGGGCTATATTGTACAAAACTGAATTGTGAGATTTAAGCCATGTTGGAATGTTGTTTCCTCATCAGAAACAGTTGTGTTTTGTTTCATTCACACATGTTTAAGTGATCCTTTGTTATTAATCTGTCTGCATGTCCAAAGCTCAAAATGCCCTGTTCCACCTTGTGATATCATAAAGTGAAAGTTTTCAACTTAACTGTTACGTTTTATCAGTGCTGAAATTATCCAAATGATTCTAGTGAAGATGTCTAGAGTTTAAAAACACAGTGGAGCACTTCTTGGATTACCACATGACATCACAAAGTGGAACAGAGTGTTTTCTCAGCCTAAATATTCATAGTTGCTGTCTGAATGAAACAAACACAACTTCACGTATGTTTTTGAAGAGAAAACCTTATAACAGATCAAAATGTGCGGGCCCTTTAAATGCTAACTGTGTCATCGTGTACCTGGTATGACAACTAATGTTTAGTGTATCTGAAAATGATAGACTGTTACTTAATAGAGCCGTTATTAAACTCATAAAGTCTTTTGATAGAGCAATCCTTGCACAGCATATTGAAATTGCTTCGGTTTTACTCTAGATGTTGACTCAGTCCATTTACCTGGGCATGGTGGAAATGGAAATGAACGTTTTCCCATTTTCTGTGAGCTATGACTAATGACTAGTGTTGCAAGATTAATTCATGACTGAAGTAAAATAACAATTTTGCAAATGGCAAAGACTGCAATTATTTAAGCAACATAATGTGCAAACAACATAACCTGTCTTATTATGCACCATCTTTGAACACTGTAATTTGTTGTGAAATTCTAGTGATTCCTCTATTAGTTTAGCCTCTCATACATTAGTCTTCTGCTTCTGGATGAGTTTAAAATGTACACTCTGTAAACATTTCTGATTTATAAACAAAATTTTAAAGTAAATCCTGCATATCAAATTGTGTAAAACGTCTTATTCTTTTTTAATACTACATAATAAATTCAAACACTATCGCCACACTACAACATGTTTTTCTATCCTATTTCAGGAGTGAACATGAACAACCAATAACTGTGTAGCTAACTGTCAGTCAAATAACTTCTAAAGTTTCTATAGTTCTTATTTATTAATGCAAAAAAGCCACAGAGAATAATGTCAAAACATATGCCAAGTTTTATGCGGCTAAAATAAAAACACTGTCATTGCACCATATACCCATCATACTATATTCTGAGCCAATTAATGTGAAATGTTATGTATCCCAGATATAAAGTGACACCCATTCACTACATGATGGGATTTGCACGGCTGTTTGTGAGGCAGAGATGTCAAATTGCTTGAGGATAAAGATATGGTCTGTCTACAGCTGATGCAATTCGGAGTACACCGAGGCTATGGTATAATATATTTACACGAGTATAGACTTCTCTGAGTGCACGCACACGTGCACACACAAGCACACACAAACACACAAACACACACACACACACACACACCATACACACACACACATACCTTTGCTCTTTGAGGAGTTCCTCTGCAGATTGGATTTGTTTGTTGAGCTTCTTGACCTGTTTGTAATGGCTATAACACTGTTTGTGATCAGGATCTAACTTCAGACACTCACGGACCTCACTGCAGACAGATCAAACCGGAAAAGACAAGTTTAATTTGTATGTCACATACAGCATGGAAAATTGTGGGTGGTCAGTTACATGACAAGTAAGTAATTGTAAATTGCTCAAATGGGGGTGGGAGAAAGTTAAAACTTACTTAACCCCTTTCT
>KN507531.1:0-10517 GCA_000787155.1 Scartelaos histophorus | reverse complement strand
GTAGAGAGAGAGAAAGAGAGGTGGAAAGGAAAGAAAGAGCATAGAGAGAGAGAAAAAAGAGGTGGAGAAGAAAGAAAGAGAGAGTGGAGATAGAGCAAAAGAAGGAGAGATGAATTAGATAGAAAGAAAGAGAGGTAGAGTAGAAAGAAGGAGTGTGAAAAAAGAGAGAGAAGCAAAGATGAGGAGAGGAGAGAAAGAGAGACAGAGGAGAGAGAAAGAGAGAGGAGAGAAGGGGAGAAAGAGAGAGTGATAAAGTAGAGAGAGAGAAAGAGATGGAGAAGAAAGAAAGAAAGAGCATAGAGAGAGAAAAAAGAGAGGTGGAGAAGAAAGAATGAGCATAGAGAGAGAGAAAGAGAGGTGGAGAAGAAAGAAAGAGGTGGAGAAGAAAGAAAGAGCATAGAGAGAGAGAAAAAAGAAAGGTGGAGAAGAAAGAGAGTGGAGATAGAGCAAAAGAAGGAGGGGCGAATTAGATAGAGAGAAAGAGAGCTGGAGTAGAAAGAAAGGGCATAGAGAGAGAGAAAGAGGTGGAGAAGAACGAAAGAAAGAGCAGAGTAGAGAGAAAAGCGAGGGGGAGGAGAGGAGAGAAAGCGAGAGAGTAGAGAGAAAGGGGAGATATAGAGGAGAGAGAGAGGAGAGAAGGGGAGAAAGAGAGAGTGATAAAGTAGAGAGAGAGAAAAAAAGAGAGGTAGAGTAGAAAGAAAGAGAGAGCAGAGGAGAGAGAGAAGTCAGGGGGAGGAGGTAGAGGAACAGGAGGTGGAGATTTTCTCTGACGTTTTCAGATCCACAGTCGCTGCTGCTCTGAGCTGATGCAGCACAAATCCAACTGTGTCTCTGTATTTGGCTGCACTGCTCAAGGTAGGACTTTAAATACTTGATAAAACTACTGTAGTACATTTGGAAATACATTTTGGCTTTAGCAGTATTTAGCATTTTGTCTGTAATTTTGTAATATGTGTTATCAAGGTTGTCTCTATGCATTTTGAAGACTTAAAACTCACATTATAGCAAATACTTGATACTTTTGGTACTTTATTCTACTTCATTTGTGAGTAACTGTGGTGTTTTAATTTAGCTGAGATGCTAGTTTCATTTTTGCTTCACGTTTCCACATATTGCAAGTCATTTTTTGCTTATATCAGTGGATTTCGTGCATAAAATAAAAAAACAAAGCTAAATCAAGTGTCTTTTTATCTGTTTATCTGGCTACGTTAATGTCCTTGGAGATGTTTTTTTTTTAACAAATCTCGGCTCAGGGTTGCTCAGTTTCTTAAGAACCGTTGCTTAGATGTGATGTTGAGGCTGTATTTTTAGCTACTCTACAGTTATTCGTGGAAAAGTTACTCAATTTGTTGCAGCCCAGTCTGTCGAGAGTGAAGAAACAAAACTAAATGAGGAAGTGAAAAGGTGCGAGTGTGAGTTTCATACACAAACTCGTCTTCGTGGGTCCCCAGATGCTTTTAGAGTTTGTGCGGTTAGTCGTTGTGTGTGATATTGTGTGTTTAACGGACATTTTAAGCCTTTATTTTATGTTTAGTGTTGTTGTTTCCTCATAAACACACATCTTATTAAAACGTTTCCTCATTAAAACACATAATCTGACTGTTTAGTTCTGTTTTCTGTTAGTCACATTTGAACATACAGTATGTGGGCTGAGAGATACACGAGAGAGAGAGAGAGAGTAAAAGAACGAGAGAGAGAGAAGAGAAGAGGGGTAGAACAGAGAAGAGAGAGAGAGAGAAAAAGAGGAGAGTGGAAATAGAGCAAGAGAAGGAGGGATAAAGAGAAAGAGGTGAAGTAGAAAAAGAGCATAGAGAGAGAGAGAGAGAAAGAAGAGAGAGGAGAGAGAAAGAGAGGGGTAGAGTAGAAAGAAAGAGAGAGAGGGAGAGAGTAGAGGGAGAGAAAGAGAGAGATGGGGGAGGGTAGAAGGAGAGAAAGGGGTAGAATAGAAAGAAAGAGAGAGAGTAGAGTACAGTAGAGAGAGAGAGAGAGAGAGGTAGAGTAGAAAGAAGGAGAGAGAGAGTAGAGGGAGAAAGAGAGAGAGAGAGAGGGGGGGATATAAGGAGAGAGAGAGTAGAGGGAGAAAGAGAGAGAGAGGGGGGGGAAGGAGAGAAGGGGGGGAGAGAGAAAGAGAGAGAGAGAGAGGGGGTAGAAGGAGAGAGGGGGTAGAGTAGAAAGAAAGAGAGAGAGGGTAGAGTAGAGGGAGAAAGAGAGAGGGATAGAATAGAAAGAAAGAGAGAGAGAGCATAGAGTAGAGGGAGAGAGAGAGAGGGGTAGAGTAGAAAGAAAGAGAGAGAGAGTAGAGTACAGTAGAGAGAGAGAGAGAGAGAGAGAGAGAGAGAGGGAGGGAGGGTAGAAAGAGAGAGGGGTAGAATAGAAAGAAAGAGAGAGAGAGAGAATAGAGTAGAGGGAGAGAGGGTAGAAAGAAAGAAAGAGAGAGAGTGTAGAGAGAGAGAGGTGGAGAAGAAAGAAAAAAGAGAGCGAGAGAGAAAGAAATAGGTGGAGACAGGTGGAGTAGAAAAAGAGAGAGAGAGTGAGAAATAGAGTGGTAGAATAGAGAGAGGAAAGATAGAGTAGAGAGAGAGAAGGGAAGGACAGAGTAGAGATAGTAGAGACAAATAAAGCAGAGAGGAAAGATAAAGGAGAGAGAAAGAGAAATAGAGTGATAGAATAGAGAGAGAGAAGAGAAGGACAGACAGAGAAGAGATAAGGGCAAGAGAAGGGGAGATAAAGCAGAGAGAGGAAAGAAAAAAGAAAGAGAGGGAAAGAAGGACAGATAGAGTAGAGAGAGAGAGAACCAAAGGGGAGATAGTAGAAATTGAAGAAATAGTATAAAGGAAGAGACGATAGTAGAGAGAGAAAAAGAAGCAGAGTGGTGGAATAGAGAGAGGAGGTAGAAAGAGAGAAGAGAATGAGGGATAAAATCAAAAGAGAGAGAAAGAGAGAGAGAAAGGTGGAGTAGAATAATAATCATGAGGTTTTCTTGCTTATCGTGTTCAGTTTTGAGCTAAAAGTCTGAAAATTTATGAGAAAAAAAACTCCAAATTGTCACGATAATTATTATATCGACTTATCGTTCCATTTATGTTAGTTTATCGATTATTTTTAAGGGTCGATATTTGTTGTGGATATTTTTTTCTTCGTACAATTTTTTGGTATTTTTTATGGTTTGAGTTGTATTAGTTGAATTATGAACAAAAAATACACAAAACTAGTTACTTAAAGATGCACTGTGCAACTTTTCTGGTGTTCGTTCACCATGGATACCAAACTAGACCGGGTCAGATCTGTGGAGAGGCGATCCCGTTTATGGTCGAAATGCCTGTTTTTCTAGGTATTTTTGAGCTATAAAACTATAAGCCCTGTTTAATTTCGCACTGCGGAACATTCCAGAGCTGTGACGTATCCATGGAAACAAGCAGGTGCATCTTTAAGTGTATTTATTTGCATCTTAAAAATACATTTGTACATTTAGAGTGCCTTTTTTGTGTCGTAATCTTGCTTTATGATTTTATTTCAATATTATAATCTGAATTATTCTGAATTGAGACTTTCCTGATTTAAAATTGTAGGATTCTGTTCAAATTTCAACATTTTAAACACGTCCAGCTGTACTAAAATTGAGAAAATTTACTGTTATAAGCCACTGCGAGAATTTCAGAACATGCTCGGTCTAAACTACAGGATTATATAGTTTAATTTCGGTTTTTGCAATTGGAAAATTTCAACCGACCAAATCGCAATTTCATTTTGAGTGATAAATTTCAGATAGTTTTCAGAATTAACACTTTATAATAACTACACTGAATAACCTGGGGCACGCTTGAAAAAATATCTCCATGGATACTTACAGGCCAAATTACAGGTTAGATCTGTGGAGAGGCGAGAGAGTAAGAAGAATGATGTTTTTAAGATATTTCGAGCAATGAATAAAACATAAATGCAATGAGTTAAGTATTTACTAAGATAATATTACTTAAGTTGTCGTTATTTTAAAGTGGTGCCCAAATATGATCACTTTTTTAAATGGAAGAAGTCCTCAAAAAGTTGCATGTAACAGAAAAAAACTGAAAAAATATCCACGTAAATTGAAATGACCCATTTTCAGAATATTTAACTGGATTTGAGGAGATTTTTCTGACTTAATTCCAATAAGATCATGATTCTTTTCTTTGTTTAAGTGCAAAAAGGCTGGTTCCATTTTACTTTTCTTGGCTCAAATCAACTTCATATTTTTGTCATTCAAGTCATTTTAAGCTGGAAAGACTCATTTTTTTGCAGTTTTCTTGAGTTTTCTTTGGTTCTCTCCACACACACACCAGTAAATATTGGCCGTCCACCTCCCGCAGATGTGTCCTCGTGTATAGGATGTTAGTCAGCCTGTCCCGCTGTGCTCTGCCTCTAACTCGGAGCTTTAAAGCGACTGCTCCCCCTTTGAGTTTGTAATGAGGTGATGACTCCGGCCTCCCTCCACATCGCTCTTCCTCCCTCGCTCTTTCTCTTCCTCTTCGTCTGGGACAGGCCTGAGCTGAGTCACCCACAGCCACGTGAAGCACAGACGAAAACCGACACCACCCAGTTTGAACAGGAGCTAAAAGTACAAACCCAATGAAGTAAAACCAACTAACTCACTAGAGATGGTCTGATATGAATTTACAGATACAGATGTGCAGTATTTTTTGTGGTTGTCCATAGCAACTACCAAATTAACTCACTTTTCCATTGAGTTTCCGTCACTTTCTTGCTTCTGTGGATATGTCAGAATGTCCCACAGTCCGATATTAAACAGATTTCAATAGAATTATTCAATACAGCTCAAAAATACTTGAGAAATACTGAAAAACAGGCGTTCTGACTGTCGCCTCTCCACAGATCTGACCCGTAACTTGGTCTGATTTGGTTTTCATGAAAGTATAAAGGTTTAATGCCGCACTGCGAAACATTCCAGTCAAAGCAATAACATCTCCATGGAAAAAAGTAAAAAAAATTGACAAAAAACTAGTTACTTAAAGATGCACTGTGTAACTTTTCTGTACAAACCCAATGAAGTAAAACGAACTAATTCACTAGAGATGGTCTGATATGAATCTACAGATACAGATGTGCAGTATTTTTTGTGGTTGTCCATAGCAACGACCAAATTAACAAATTTTTCGTCACTTTCTTGCTTCTGTGGATATGTCAAAATGTCCCACAGTTCGATATTAAACAGATTTCAAATATAATTATTCAATTATTCAATTCAATAAAGCTCAAAAATACTTAAAAAAACAGGTTTTCTGACTGTCGCCTCTCCATAGATCTGACCCGTAACTTGGTCTGGTTTGGTTTTCATGAGAGTATAAAGGTTTAATGCCGCACTGCGAAACATTCCAGACAAAGCAATAGCATATCCATGGAAAAAAGTTTAAAAAAAATGACACAAAACTATTTACTTAAAGATGCACTGTGTAACTTTTCTGTACAAACCCAATGAAGTAAAACGAACTAATTCACTAGAGATGGTCTGATATGAATCTACAGATACAGATGTGCAGTATTTTTTGTGGTTGTCCATAGCAACGACCAAATTAACAAATTTTTCGTCACTTTCTTGCTTCTGTGGATATGTCAAAATGTCCCACAGTTCGATATTAAACAGATTTCAAATATAATTATTCAATTATTCAATTCAATAAAGCTCAAAAATACTTAAAAAAACAGGTTTTCTGACTGTCGCCTCTCCATAGATCTGACCCGTAACTTGGTCTGGTTTGGTTTTCATGAGAGTATAAAGGTTTAATGCCGCACTGCGAAACATTCCAGACAAAGCAATAGCATATCCATGGAAAAAAGTTTAAAAAATACACAAAACTAGTTACTTAAAGATGCACTGTGTAACTTTTCTGGTGAAGGGTCCATCAAATGTTCGTTCTATCACCATGGATACCAAACTTGTTGTGGATACTTTTTTTTTTTTGCAATATTGGTGATTTTTTTGTTATTTTTTTATGCTTTGAGTTGTATGAGTTGAATTATGAACAAAAATTACACAAACCTAATTACTTAAAGATGCACCGTGTAACTTTTCTGGCGGAGGGTCTGTTCTGTCACCATGGATACCAAACTAGGCAGAGTCACGGGTCAGATCTGTGGAGAGGCAACCCCGTTTATGGTCGAAATGCCTGTTTTTCTAGGTATTTTTGAGCAGAACTGTTTAATGTCGCACTGTAGAACATTCCGGAGCTGTGACGTATCCATAGAAACAAGCAGGTGCATCTTTAAGTGTATTTTTTACATCTTAAAAATACATTAAAAAGTATTTGATAAACCCCCCAAAAGCTACACAATGCATCTTTAAGTTATAGTGATTTTTGCAGATTTACTTTTCACTTTTGTATTGAGTAAAATGGATTTATCTGGATTATAAATTCACATTTCCAGTTATTTGTCAGTTCAGTGAGATAAACTGGAAATATAAGGGAACACAATGACTGGAAGGAAAAATATTAGTACCAAATATTAACTAAATGTTCAATATCTGACCCGTGTTTTCTTGGTTATGGCTCAGTTGGGTTCTTGGTTTGGGAAAGTCCTGGTCTAGTTCTTGTTTAGTCCCACTTAGCCGAGCGTAGAGTAAAAGTGCCACCACAAAGTCCTGGACAGTCGACAGGAACCAGTGACAAACTACGACATAACTGAAGTCCTGTAGTTCAACTGAGTTCATTGTGTTTGGGCTGAGACCAGGGGCGGAGCTGTAAAGTCTGCAGGGGGAGTGGGCACTGCAGATTTTGTTTTCTGTTTTTTGTTTTTTTAGATAAAATTTTATCTACAGAAATTATGCAAATGTAAAGACAGGTTTGAGGGTTCAGAGAGTCAGACCTGGTGTAGTCCTGGTGTAGTTTCATTCTGGTTTGGTTCTGGTTTGGTTCTAGTTTGGTCCTGGTTTAGTCCTGGTTTGGTCCTGGTTTGGTCTTGGTTTTGTCCTGGTTTGGTACTGGTTTGGTCCTGGTTTGGTCCTAGTTTTTTGTCCTGGTTTCGTCCTGTTTTCACCCTGATTCCGTCCTGGTTCCGTCCTGGTTTAGTCCTGGTTCCGTCTTGGTTCAGTCCTGGTTTCGTCCTAGTTCAGTCCTGGTTTAGTCCTGGTTCAGTCCTGATTGAGTCCTGATTTAGTCCTGGTTTAGTCCTGGTTTCGTCTTTGTTTCATCCTGGTTTAGTTCTGGTTTTGTCCTGCTTTAGTCCTGGTTTAGTCCTGGTTTAGTCCTTGGTCTTACTGAGTCCAGCTTTAATAGTGCTAGTTTAGTTTTGCATATTCTAGTTAAGACTTTGTTTGGTCCTGGTTTAGTCCTTGTTTAGTCCTGGTTTAGTCCTTGTTTAGTCCTGGTTTAGTCCAGGTTTAGTCCAGGTTTAGTCCAGGTTTAGTCCAGGTTTAGTCCAGGTTTAGTTATGGGCCTCTTATTCATTATTTTGCTATTGATTGTTCCAAGTCCAATCTAAGCAGATAAAGTGACTGTGCTACGCTAGTTCCTGCATAATTATTACATAAGTATTATTTTTGATTCTTGTACCAATCCACTTTCTTGTGGTTTTATGTGAGTTTGTGTAAAGACATTTTCATTTTTGGAGTCAGCACTTTCTTTGTGGTGAAGCCAAAACCTCAGCCTGAAGATCGGCTGATTCATCATGAGGTTGTTTTAACTGTCCTCAAACCTTCTGCATTCGTAGCATTTTTATAACCTTTTTCCAGTAAAACAATATACACGAGAAAAGATTAGGTTTATAATGATATTTTTTTACTTTTCTCTATATACAAAGTGGAAAACAAAATGTGGATTATAGATTAAAGGTCTAATATGACTCAAAATTGACTCTTATGAGCTTTTAATCATGTTATAATGTTACCTCCTTAAAAACAGACCTGGAGTTGTGTTTTTTTCAGTCAGTAACAATTTATTATTAGTCTGTCTACATTTCCAAAGCTCAAAATGCTCTGTTCCACCTTGTGATGTCATAATGTGATAGTTTTCAAGTTCACTGCTACATTTTTTACCTTTTAGTTGAGTAGAAATGGGCGATTCCAGAGCTGAAATTATAATGTTTCTAGTGAAGTTTCTGTTGTTTCCTTTTGTAAAGCGTTTCAGGGAATCTTAAAAAGTGCTACGCAAGTATTATTTGTTATCATTTAGACAAGAAACTACAGCTCTGGAGAAAAAATAAGAGACCACTGCATTTTTTTTCTGAAATCAGCATCCAGCTCATTCTGCTTCATGAGGGGCTGATGAGATGATGAACCAAATCTTATTTCAGGAAGTAAAATATAAAAACCACTGCTCGGTTTATGAAAGTTGTGATGTGGGTTACTCCTCCAAATACTGATTTCTGAACTCTCCCTAAGTTATTGTCTTGTTTTAAAATGATCTTCTTTTCTTCACATTATTGAAAACGCTGCATCTTTTTTGTTTGACCATTCGTCCTGGTTTAGTCCTGGTTTAGTCCTGGTTTAGTCCTGGTTTAGTCCTGGTTTAGTCCTGGTTTAGTCCTGGTTTAGTCCTGGTGTAGCCCTCGTTTAGTCCTTGGTCTAACTAAATCCAGCTTTAATAATTGTTTTGTTCAGGAGTAGTTCCCCCTGTCCACAGTCTGGTTCTGTCCTGGTTTTGTCCTGGTTCAGTCCTGCTTTAGTCCTGGTTTAGTCCTGGTTCAGTCCTGGTTTAGTCCTGGTTTAGTCCTGGTTCAGTCCTGGTTTAGTCCTGGTTCAGTCCTGGTTCAGTCCTGGTTCAGTCCTGGTTTTGTCCTGGTTCAGTCCTGGTTTAGTCCTGGTTTAGTCCTGGTTTAGTCCAGGTTAAGTCCAGGTTTAGTTCAGGTTTAGTTCAGGTTTAGTCCTGGTTTCGTCCTATAAGCAGTAAAATCAGATAAACTAATAATTTTACAGTTGTGTCTTATTTTTTTCCAGAACTGTATATTAAAAAAATGTATTTCTAGAGCCCCTGTTGAGCTCCTTTACAAAGCGAAAACGCCAGAGATCTACTAATTTTAGGAGAAATTGAGTGAATATAAGAGCCATGGCCTTAGAGATGTACAGAAACATATAAAAAACACACTTTTATCCATTTATTAGTGCAGAAAGTAAAGTTAAGCCTGAACAAGACACAGTTACAATCTTAATAGTCATTCTGTTCAACAAATTTTAGATATTCAGCACAAAACTTATAATTCAGATATTCTTTGGCTTGCAGCTTAGCAGGTTGGAGACCCCCGCTCCAGAGTATATTAAACTTTTACTGTTTGGTCAACCACATGTCCAGTTATGACCACTACAGCCTGAGCTCCCTTTGCTTTTGAGCTGCTCTGTAAATCCTATGGGACGTTCTAATGACGCCTTTGCACCACATGGTTCTCGTTACAGACATGAGAGGGGCCGGTGGGACAGGACGGGGGGGCAGAAGTTTGTGGGATGCCCCGTCTGAACAGAACAGAGTGGCGAGTGTGCCCCTGACAGACCTGCTACTGTCAAAAAATCTGTGTTTTTAGGGGGAAGAGACTCCACGGTTCCACAAATACAGCCACTTTAACACTGCTCCTCTTGTGCACGAGTTCAAACGGGGCGGACTCGACGCTCACGGACACAAAACAAAGCAAAAACGTGAGATTCTGCTGCGCCCTCGTCGTTTTGTTTGACGTAGGTCGCTGTAATAACGAGGATATTGCGCCGCTTCTAAACTGGGTCTCGGCGCTACACTTGGGAAATCAGATTAGTCCAATTTAAAGATACTGCTTCCGAGCGCTGAGATTGTGCTGTTTATTTTCACTGTTTTGTTTTAATTATAACGCTGCACGCTTTCACTTTATGCATTTCACTTTATTGTACAATAAAATATACAGGACTAAAACAGGATGTAATGTAAAAAAAAAACACTCACAGTAACAATGCAAGTCAATAAAAACCCATGTGATTTAGTAAACGCGGGATGGATGCGTTTAATGCCATACCGGGACATTTCAGACAAAGCAACAGCGTCTCCATGGAGATAAGCCAATGGCGGATATTCCACTAGAAATGTTACACAGTGCGTCTTTATGTTATATTCTTTTGGGTTCCTGACAGCAACTTAATGTCTTGTCTTGATGTAGAGTTGGTTTGGTCCTGCTCTAGTCCTGGTCTAATCCTGGTTTAGTCCTGCTCTAGTCCTGGTCTAATCCTGGTTTAGTCCTTAGTCCTGGTCTAGTCCTGGTCTAGTCCTGGTCTAGTCCTGGTCTAGTCCTGTTTTAGTCCTGCTCTAGTCCGGGTTTAGTCCTGCTCTAGTCCCGGTTTAGTCCTGCTCTAGTCCTGGTTTAGTCCTGCTCTAGTCCCAGTTTAGTCCTGCTCTAGTCCTGATTTAGTCCTGCTCTAGTCCTGATTGGGACTCGACTTGGACTTGAAGATCATTGACTTGGGACTTGAGGCTTGTGACTTGAAAAAACTTGCTAGTTCTCCTAAAAAATCTGTTTTTCTGATGTGACTGAAGTGTTGTGATATTGTATCGTCAAATGTCTTACAGTAATAA
>JACN01145572.1:0-13068 GCA_000787155.1 Scartelaos histophorus | reverse complement strand
TTCTTGAACTGTGCGTTGCAACACTTTCCAGACATTCCAATCATGATCTTTTGTGTAGTTTAGTTTATTTTAGATTCTCTCAAACATGACATCCACCTTGTGATGTCACGCGGTAATACAGGAAGTGCTCCACAGCGTTTTTAAACTCCACGCACCTTCGCTAGACTCGTTTGGATCATTTCAGTCCTGGAATTGCCGATTTCTGACGAACTAAAGGTGAAAAACTGTAGCTGTTCACATGAAAACGACCACTTCATGACATCACAAGGTGGAACAGGGTGTTTTGAGGTTTTTTGATGTGAACGGACTAATAATAAAGCGTTATCCAGACACGCGAATGAAACAAAATGCAACTCCAGGTCTGTTTTTGAGCAGGTAACAACACTATAACGTGACTTAAAGCTCACCAGAGTCCAGTTTGTGCAGTCCAGGCCCGTCTGTTTTTCATATTTTTAGGACCGTAAAACTCAGGTATAGCAGCTTTAGTTTGTATTTCTGACCCCAAACCCTGATATTTTTATGAAAAGTTTTACAACGCACATGAATTATTTTAATACAGACCTCAGTTTCTTCAGAATTTCCCCAGTCGGGCCCATCCTGGAGTCCATAAAAGTTTACTGCTGTGTAAAGAGCAGGGCAAAGCCGGGCGTGTTGCAGCCAGTGCAGCTCACGACAAAAACGCGCTTAAAGGTGCATTGTGTAACTTTTCTGCAGGAGGAAACACCCACCTTTTGGTCTTGGAGATGGTAGTTCTTTGCGTGGTATGTTCCGCAGTATGGCATTAAAACTCCATTCGTTGGAGGTGATTTATTGCTCAGAAATGGCGTATGTTGGGCGTTTTTCTTCACGGAGATGTTATTGCTTTGTGTCTGGAATGTTCCGCAGTACGGCATTAAACATGTTTATCTTCACGGATACCAAACTAGAGCAAGTTACAGGTCAGATCTGTGGAGAGGCGCCCCCGCTCACAGTCAGAACGCCTATTTTTCGAGCTATTTTTGATCTATAAAACCACCCATGATGCTCTTCTCCATGGAGATGTTATTGCTTTGCTTCTAGAATGTTCCGCAGTACAGCATTAAACATTTCTATCTTCACGGACATCAAACCAGAGCAAGTTATAGGTCAGATCTGTGGAGATTCACCCCCGTTCACAGTCAGAACGCCTATTTTCTGAGCTATTTTCGATTTTATAAAAAAAAAAAATAAATAAAAAAAAACTGACGCTTTTCTCCATTTAGATGTTATTGCTTTGCTTCTGGAATGTTCCGCAGTACGGCATTAAACATGTTTATCTTCACGGATACCAAACTAGAGCAAGTTACAGGTCAGATCTGTGGAGAGGCGCCCCCGCTCACAGTCAGAACGCCTATTTTTCGAGCTATTTTTGATCTATAAAACCACCCATGATGCTCTTCTCCATGGAGATGTTATTGCTTTGCTTCTAGAATGTTCCGCAGTACAGCATTAAACATTTCTATCTTCACGGACATCAAACCAGAGCAAGTTATAGGTCAGATCTGTGGAGATTCACCCCCGTTCACAGTCAGAACGCCTATTTTCTGAGCTATTTTCGATTTTATAAAAAAAAAAAATAAATAAAAAAAAACTGACGCTTTTCTCCATTTAGATGTTATTGCTTTGCTTCTGGAATGTTCCGCAGTGTGACATTAAACATGTTTATCTTCACCGAGACCAAACCAGAGCAAGTTATAGGTCAGATCTGTGGAGATTCACCCCCGTTCACAGTCAGAACGCCTATTTTCTGAGCTATTTTCGATTTTATAAAAAAAAAAAATAAATAAAAAAAAACTGACGCTTTTCTCCATTTAGATGTTATTGCTTTGCTTCTGGAATGTTCCGCAGTGTGACATTAAACATGTTTATCTTCACCGAGACCAAACCAGAGCAAGTTATAGGTCAGATCTGTGGAGATTCACCCCCGTTCACAGTCAGAACGCCTATTTTCTGAGCTATTTTCGATTTTATAAAAAAAAAAAATAAATAAAAAAAAACTGACGCTTTTCTCCATTTAGATGTTATTGCTTTGCTTCTGGAATGTTCCGCAGTGTGACATTAAACATGTTTATCTTCACCGAGACCAAACCAGAGCAAGTTATAGGTCAGATCTGTGGAGATTCACCCCCGTTCACAGTCAGAACGCCTATTTTCTGAGCTATTTTCGATTTTATAAAAAAAAAAAATAAATAAAAAAAAACTGACGCTTTTCTCCATTTAGATGTTATTGCTTTGCTTCTGGAATGTTCCGCAGTGTGACATTAAACATGTTTATCTTCACCGAGACCAAACCAGAGCAAGTTATAGGTCAGATCTGTGGAGATTCACCCCCGTTCACAGTCAGAACGCCTATTTTCTGAGCTATTTTCGATTTTATAAAAAAAAAAAATAAATAAAAAAAAACTGACGCTTTTCTCCATTTAGATGTTATTGCTTTGCTTCTGGAATGTTCCGCAGTGTGACATTAAACATGTTTATCTTCACCGAGACCAAACCAGAGCAAGTTATAGGTCAGATCTGTGGAGATTCACCCCCGTTCACAGTCAGAACGCCTATTTTCTGAGCTATTTTCGATTTTATAAAAAAAAAAAATAAATAAAAAAAAACTGACGCTTTTCTCCATTTAGATGTTATTGCTTTGCTTCTGGAATGTTCCGCAGTGTGACATTAAACATGTTTATCTTCACCGAGACCAAACCAGAGCAAGTTATAGGTCAGATCTGTGCAGAGGCACCCCCGTTCACAGTCAGAACGCCTGTTTTTCTCTGTATTTTCGAGTTATAAAACCACCCGTTAGTGAGTAAATGTAAAGTAGAGCTGTTTAATGCTCCACTGCGGAACATTCCAGGCCGAACAGAGACTCCCCAAGAAAAGCTACGCAGTGCACCGTCAAAGCTCTGACTAAAATAATGGAGTTTTCCTCATTAAACCGCTCTAATCCCCTCACACTTGCGCTTAATCTGCTAATCTGGTAAACAATAGAGGAATTCAGCGCTAATCCGGCCTCGCGCTGTGATACAAAAGGGTTTCCTAATTATTGGACAAAAAGAAAATCAGAAAAGTGCAACATAAACATAAACAAAGAGCCAATATTCCTCCATTTTCTGATGTTCTAATGTTTCCTTGTCACAAACAGACCTGGAGTTGTGTTTCGCTTCCTTCACGCACGTTTAACGCAGAAACTTTCCATGTTTAGACAGAGTTCTTCTCTCAAACCAAAGTGCCCTACTGTGTTTTTAAACTCCATACAACGTCACCACAAGTTTTGGACAATTCCAGGTCTGAAATCTCGACTGGACTAATGGTAAAAGTGCTTTTGGAGATGTAGACAGACTAATAATAAACGTGCAAATGAAACTAAACAACTCCAGGTTTGTTTTTGAGGATGCAACAACATTTCAACGTTACTACGAGCTCACAAGAGTCAATTTTACATAATTTAGGACCTTTAAATCCGCAGATGCATAGAGCGCAAATGAAATTTAGATCCGTTTTGCCTTCAGTTAAAAAAAAGAAAAGAAAAATGGTGAGAACAGCTCTTTAAATTTGGTGCTTGGTGCCGTTTTATCACAAAATAATACAACATCTTTTGAGGATTTTGGTGGTAAAACGGCTTTAAATTGCCAATTAAAACTTACATTTTATTATTTTTTACTTGTCTTGGCAGAACATTTGATGTGATTTTTATCGACTTAAAAAAAAAACTTGTCAATTTTTAACGGTTTGTTTTAGACAACTATGAGATCAGAGTGGAGTCTTGCTGTTGCGCTAATGCTAATAACAACTAGCACTATATTTGACTAAATTATTCAGTTACAGCGCAACACTTTAGTTGTTTGTGTAGAGACACATTTTACATTTTCACTGTTCACTGAGGGAAAATTTGTGTTTTTCATGAACTTTGCACAAGAAGTGGTTTAACAAAGACTTTTAGTTTCACAACCACGGTGTAGCCATTATTTTGGTTTGAAATATGTGTTATTACCGTATTTTTCGGACTATAAGGAGCTTCTAAAATCATTACATTTTCTCCAAAATCCACAGTGGCCTTATGTATGACCTTTGGTTGTGTTTAACCTCCAACCAATTTTATGTTGTACCGTATTTTCTGGGCTATAAAGTGCACCGGATTATAAGGCGCAGTATCAAATAATATGTCAGTTGTGTCATTGTCCACACATAAGGAATCGGATTATCGAGGATCAGTGCAGCAGGTCCAGAGACGAGTGACAAGATCCTGATGTAAGTCAATGGGCGCCGGGGTCAGAAGGAACCGGAAGAGCCTCCTGGAGCGCTTCCTGTTTGGCACGCGGCGGCTAGCACATTAGCTACGTCCATTCATATATACGGTCTATGGTTGTTATGGTTGTTAACATTGTTCAGTTTTAACACAAAAATACAAAACCTGAAATCTGCATGGTAATGGTGGCATTTTGGGTCCTTGTACAGCACACGGCAGAACTACCGGTATGTTGCACAGTCGCCCTATATGTGGCCAACATATTACTCCTCCTGACTCGCCCACTAATACCTTATTAGACTAATGTGGACAACATCAAATCGGTTGGAGGTTAAACACAACCAAAGGTCAAACATAAGGCCACTGGATTATAAGGCCACTGTGGATTTTTGAGAAAATGTCATGATTTTAGATGCGCCTTATAGTCCGAAAAATACGGTACACATCAACGACGTACGCTTCAGCTCAGAACTTATACAAAACTTACCTAGAACGTATCTGAAGTACGCCGGCGGATATGGACATTTTTCATACGTTGGGCAGACGCTGGATAAATTGTCAAGGGTGAGAGCGCCTTAGCTTGTTCATGATACCTTTTTTTGCTTGTGAAAAGTCTAGAAAATCTGATACAAATCAATACTTAAACACTTATCGAAACTCAATATAAGACCACGTGGGAATAGAAAAAAAAGTACGTGAAAATTGCATTATATCATGTAAATAAAGTGTGGTTTTTGTATTGAAATCAAATTTGAAGCACTTTTACCTTCACAGATCTTACTCATTAGTTGCGTTGGCGTGTGTTTGTACAAGAGAAAGTTTTACACTCCACATATTTGCCTGTTTGCTCTCAGGTCTTTCAGAGTCCTGCGGGTTACATAAGTCTGACAGTGTTTGACTCGGGCTCGTCTTTTGTCACCGGAGTTGAACGGCACACACCATTAGCCGGAGGTGGGGCTGCAGCTCTAAAGCAGAACTGCTCAAACACCCAGGGCCCGGTGTTTGAACAGAGCCGAGTCAGGCTCAGGGCAAATCACTTTCTCAAAACGCAACTTTTCCACGGCGTTACTTCTGCGTTTCCCTTTTTTAGTTTTGTTTTGCTGCGACAAACAACTTCAAATCTACTCAGATGAAGCAGATACTTTAATTAGGGATGCAACATTAACCTGAAATGTGTCGTCAAAAGCCCCAAAATAAAATCACAGTACCGTATTTTTTGGACTATAAAGCGCATCTAAAATCATGACATTTTCTCCAAAATCAACAGTGGCCTTATAATCCAGTGGCCTTATGTGTGACCTTTGGTTGTGTTTAACCTCCAACCGATTTGATGTTGTTCACATTAGTCTAATAACGTATTAGTGGGCGAGTCAGGAGGAGTAATATGTTGGCCACATATAGGGCGACTGTGCAACATACCGGTAGTTCTGCCGTGTGGTGTTCAAGGACCCAAAATGCCACCATTACCATGCAGATTTCAGGTTTTGTATTTTTGTGTTAAAACTGAACAATGTTAACAACCATAACAACCATAGACCGTATATATGAATGGACGTAGCTAATGTGCTAGCCGCCGCGTGCCAAACAGGAAGCGCTCCAGGAGGCTCTTCCGGTTCCTTCTGACCCCGGCGCCCATTGACTTACATCAGGATCTTGTCACTCGTCTCTGGACCTGCTGCACTGATCCTCGTCATCTTGGTATAAAATGTTCTTATTAACCCACTTTACACGGTCCTGAATTTTTCCCGCTATTTTGGTCGTCAAAAAAATCCTCTTCATCACATAGATCCTGGCTCCAGATTCGCTCCTGTAACCGTGAAGCATCAGAGCCTCATTAAACGCTGTGGTGACGTCACACTCGCTTAGTCCACTTTTTTATACAGTCTGTGCCTCCAACTGAGAGTTATTGTAAATGACCTGAATAAAGTTCGATTTATCCGACACACGTTTTGTTTCTCTTATTGCGCCTTATAATCCGATGCTCCTTATGTGTGGACAATGACATCCCAGGATGCATTTCATTTCATTTAATTCTTTGGTTTATGACAGTAAAGATTCGCACTTAAGCCTTGTCAAGGGATTTTAAAAGCAAAAAGTTTCCCATCTACTGTGCCGTGAAATGAATATTGTCGTATTATCGTTACAACCGTCATTTTAATTGGAAAAAGTGGCAAAATCCTGCTTCCAGTTGTGACTTTCTTTTCAAATCCTGTAATGTTATAGTGTGTAGTTTAGATGTTTCTCACGGGTTGTTTTTAACATACGCGACTTCTGTGCAGGCAGATAAAACTGGCTGATATTGATTATAAAAACAAACAAAAAAAAGCCCTCATACCTTCACCTCGTGATGAAGCTCCAGATAAAACAGAGCTCCAGGTCTGTTGGAGATGAGGGAAGAAGATGACGACACAGACCAGAAAAGAGCCGAACAAAACTGTCAGTGTTGTGCTCGTCGACTTTAAACTCACGACGAGCAAAAACTAAAGTCTAGATTTAAAAAATAAATCTTTATTTCTTGTGCACACTGGACGATTAGGAAGTTCTTTACATTTTCAGTCTTGAAGCACGTTTCATTTATTGGACTGTTTAATTGTAATTGCACAATAACAGTGTTGTGTAAGTAAGAGTCAGGAGGAAACTTGTTTCATAATCCCAAATGTCATTATTTCACAATGTTTCAAAGTCTTGATTATAAAAAAACCTGAGTTGGTGTAATTGATTTGATTGGCCCAGCGCGACGATGAGGGAGCGATTTACACAAACCCAAATCTTTAGTGAAAGGTGGAAGAGCCTGTTTCCTCACAGCAGAACATCAGTGTTTATGGGTCTAACCTCTTAATGAATTTGTAGTTTTAAGTGAAGCTGTGGAGCCGGTCAGTGGGTCTGGTCAGTGAGGAGGGTCAGTGGGTCCTGTCAGTGGGTCTGGTCTGGTCAGTTGGTCCGGTCAGTGGGTCTGATCAGTGGTTCCAGTCAGTGGGTCTGGTCCGGTCAGTGGGTCTGGTCAGTGGGTCCGGTCAGTGGTTCCTGTCAGTGGGTCCGGTCCGGTCAGTGGGTCCAGTCAGTGGTTCCAGTCAGTGGGTCCGGTCCGGTCAGTGGGTCCAGTCAGTGGGTCCAGTCAGTAGGTTGAGTCCGGTCAGTGGGTCCGGTCAAATGAGGAGGGTCATTGGGTCCGGTCAGTGGGTCTGGTCCAGTCAGTAAGGAGGGTCAGTGGGTCCAGTCAGTAGGTTGAGTCCAGTCAGTGGGTCTGGTCCAGTCAGTGGGTCCAGTCAGTGGGTCTGGTCCAGTCAGTGGGTCCGGTCAGTGGGGAGGGTCAGTGGGTCCAGTCATTGGATCCAGTCAGTGAGTCTGGTCCGGTCAGTGGGACGGTCATTGGGTCCGGTCAGTGGGGACAGTCAGTTGGTCCGGTCACTGGGTCCGGTCACTGGGTCCGGTCACTGGGTCCGGTCACTGGGTCCGGTCGGGTCAGTGGGTCTGGTCAGTGGGTCTGGTCAGTGGGGACGGTCAGTGAGTATACTCTGGATTATCTGCAGGATTAGAGCAGGATTATACTTCACACCTCTTGTGTTCACCTCGTGCTCAGGGCAGGACAACCTCACTTTACAAACTGTCCTCTGCAGTTGTAATATCTTTGGTTTTTGTGACGTCCAGAGCTGCACTGCCCAATATTAAAGAAGACTAAGGAGCACGATGATACTTTTGGGCCAATATGTCATGTCGATTTTTTTTTTTTTCATTTCGTTTCATCTGTACTCCCCAGTCCCCAACGAACAATTAAAATCTTAATATCCATTAATTTACAGTCACACCACGCAGTATCCTCTTTGGACTGTAAATATTGATACATGCTGGAGATTTGAAGCCGATACCTGATAGAGTAAAAAGCGCGAATATCGACACATCCAGTCCAATCCACTTTATTTCTTTAGCACATTTCATAAACAAAACTACTACTAGTTCTTGTTAAGAGAATAAAACTACACAGCAAAAATGGAGTGTTAAAAATTAACTCTCAGAATCAATTTTAACATTTTCTCAGGGTTTATATGAGTTCAATGAGTTAATTTAACATTTTCGGAAGTGTTAATTTAGTAACACTGGACCCAAAGTTCCTGTTTTACCTCAACGTTAAGAGTTATTTTAATATTTTGAGAGTTAAAGGATAACACTGTGTAGAGTTATCCTGATTTAGCTAAACAACACACAGAGATGTTTTATTTTTACACTTTATTTGAGTTAATTTAAGATGAAATTATGAACAAAACTGGTTCAAACTGGTCTTCTCTGGTGGGAGTTTGAAATGGTGGGTGGGAAGTGTCGAATTAACACAAAGGGAAGTTGAATTAACACCAGTTGAAGTTGAATTAACACCAGTTGAAGTTGAATTAAATCTAGTGGAAGTTGAATTAACACTAGTGGAAGTTGAATTAACACTAGTGGAAGTTGAATTAACACTAGTGGAAGTTGAATTAACACTAGTGGAAGTTGAATTAACACTAGTGGAAGTTGAATTAACACTAGTGGAAGTTGAATTAACACTAGTGGAAGTTGAATTAACACTAGTGGAAGTTGAATTAACACTAGTGGAAGTTGAATTAACACTAGTGGAAGTTGAATTAACACTAGTGGAAGTTGAATTAACACTAGTGGAAGTTGAATTAACACTAGTGGAAGCTGAATTAACTTCAACCACATCAACTCTGGCAAATAACCCCAACTCGAACCCCCATTTAACTTTCAAATAGTTCAAATAACACTTTTTTGTGTTAAAAACAACTGAAATATTTTACCCTGAAATTTTAACCCTCTAGTTTTCGCTGTGTATACCAATAATTAATAAAAAGTTAGAGAGGACCACATAACTCACGCGGTGTTAAAAGCCGAAGAATAAACGTGGGTCTAAACACAAGATTTACAAAACAAATAAGAAAAAAAACATCAGTGTTGAAGCACATTGGCGGCCCAAGTAATAATGCCCTTCATTAATTTTTCATAGCTCGGATCTCTGCTTGACTGTTGTATTTTTAGTAACGCCGGCAAATCGAGCGTAATCTATTTTTAAATAAGAATAACAGAGAATTTACTACGAGCGGTTGACGTGTCCGGTTATAATTTACGCTGCTAAAAAGGGAGTTTGGTCCGGTTTTCCTCTGAGCTTCTGTCGGTTTTTTGGCCTGTGTCTGTCACATTCCTGACTCTGTCTCCAGAATCCAGACGGAGCAGAGAAACGTCGCCTTTTTACACTTTTAGACTCAACTGGCTTTTACTGTTACAATAAAGAGGCACTACGTAACTTTTCCTGTTTGTCTCGTGATGTTATTATGACATTAATATGACATTTGTTGCATTTATTTAGTTGCTAGGGTTTTTATTCTTTTGAAAAACTGCCATTTTTACTCAAAGTGGGATTGCCAGCCCACAGATCTAACCTGTAGCTTGGCCTAGTGGCCGCTTGTGCTCGTCTCCATGGAAACCGATACATTTGATGCAATACTGTGGAACATTTCAGCCAAAACAATCTCATTATCGTGGGGACATGATGGTTAACCGTCCATCAGAAGTAAAAGTGATCACATGACATGATGATATTAAAAATAGTTAATTTTAGTCGTGGTTTAGTTTTTAACTTTCATTTATTTATAATTTAAAGTAGCTATAAGGAATTGCTTTTTTCTACTTAACTAAATGTCAAATAAAAATGGCTGTTAAAGGGATAGTTTGGGTTTTTTGACATGAATCTGTACGTCATCCCTGTCACAGTGTGGAGCATAAACACCGACTTACCCCCGACAGCCCCGTGACATGAGTTCTCGCCCGGTTTTGGTGCTGATGAAAGTAGTTCCGGCAAGTTGGCTGAGATCAAGAAAATAAAATGTTTTCCTTCTCAAAACAATATGTGTTCAAAAGAGTGACACATTTGCATCACAAAACCACGGGCAATGAAAAAGTCAAATCTCATAATTGTTTGGCGCTATTTTCTCTCCGGTCGTATCACTGCACCTTCCGCCAGGTGAGGCTGCTCCTGTTTCACTGTGTCTACGGCTCGGAAAGTTAACGGCAACATGTCCGACTATGACACCGAGAACTTACACAAGATTATGTACTTATTGCTCTCTTACATTAGCTCTCACGTTAGCTCTTATGTTAGCTCTCACATTTGCTCTCACGTTAGCTCTCACGTTAGTTCTCACATTAGCTCTCACATTAGCCCTCACTTTAGCTCCTACGTTAGCTCTCTCGTTGGCTCTCACGTTAGCTCTCACGTTTGCTTTCACGTTAGCTCTCACGTTAGCCCTCACTTTAGCTCTCATGTTAGCTCTCTTGTTGGCTCTCTCGTTAGCTCTCACGTTAGCTCTCACGTTAGCTCTCACATTAGCTCTCACATTAGCTCTCACGTTAGCTCTCACGTTAGCTCTCACGTTAGCTCTCACGTTAGCTCTCACGTTAGCTCTCACATTAGCTCTCTCGTGTCGCGGCGTCATTGGTCTGAGCACATAAACTCTGCAAAACAACTGAAAAAAGTGTTGGATTCGTGCGGCTCTCAGCAGCAGCAGCGCAGTGATACGAACGAAGAGAAAATAGAGCCAAGCGATTATTAGGTTTGACTTTTTCGTTGACAAAGGTTTTGTGATGCAAATGTTTCACTCTTTTGAACACATATTGTTTTGAGAAGAAAATCGCTTTATTTTCATGACCTCAGCCAACTTGCTGGAACTACTTTCATCAGCACCAAAACCGGGCGAGAACTCGTCTCACGAGGCTGTCGGGGGTAAGTCGGTGTTTATGCTCCACACTGTGACGGGGACGACGTACAGATTCATGTCAAAAAACACAAACTACATCACAAGGTGGAACTTAAGGTTTGAAGACGTGGACAGACTGATAATAAAGAGTTGCTCAAACGTGTGTGAATGAAACAAAACACAACTCCAGGTCTGTTTTTCGGGATTTAACAACATTAGAACACAACTTAAAGCTCACAAGGAACCGTTTCGTGTAATATTCTCCAGCGTACTGCCTTATTACACCAATTTGTAGGTCAAAACGGGAACTTCTTATCTTTTGTCCTGCTCTGTAATGAATTTGCGCTGCTTCGCTCTTGTTTCGCTGATAAACCTTCCAAAACAGCCTCTTGTGATCTGTGATAATAATGTCCGTGCGTTCTTCTTCTGTGTTTTGCAGGCCAGTTACCCCACGTGGGAGGACTTCATAAGCAAAGGAGCCAAACTGCAGTCACAGCTCAGGTGAGGGGGGTCAAAGGTCGAGGAGAGAGGGGGCAGGGAATCCATTTACTGCAAATACAAAACTGGTGGAGCCTTTTAGCTGTTTCGACTTACGTTTAATGCGTTTAATGTTCTTGCCATGGACTGTAGAAAGAAGTGAACGACTTTTGCTTGTGTTATGATTTAGAAAATTCAAAGAAAAATCTAAATTTACTAACACTATATTGTGAAGAATACTTTGTTTGCATTTATTTTACTGCTATTTATGAAGTCCCAATTATATGAAAGCTGAAATGCAAAAATAGTAAAAAAAAATAAAATAAAAAAAATGGGTTACTCGTTGGGCTGAACGATATCAGAAACAAAATTTTTCTGATAAATATTGCAAATACGATTAAATTTGATATTAATTGGAGATGCACTGGTAAGATACTGAGACTGGATATAAAAAATAAGAGACCACACCACTTTTTTTTTTTTTTTTCCCCTGAAATCAGTTCAATTCAATCAATTCACGAGGGACTGAACCAAATCTGATTTAAGGAGCAAAAGTATAAAACCCACAGTTTTGTTCTTGAAGCTGCGACGTGTCTTATTCCACCAAATACTGATTTCTGACTCTTCCTAAGTTATTGTATTGTTTTAAAATGAATCTGATTTTTTCTTCGCATTGAGGTCTGAAAACATTGCATCTTTTTTGTCATTTTGGGCAATATTTTGATTTTCCCAGAGCTGTAAAGACTATTTACTGAACAATCCTGGGTCAAAACACTATTTTTTCAAAGCTGTTCTGTCTTTACTTTATTTATAAAACACACAAGGCTATTTTTTTTTTTTACATTACACCATTTAAAGTTTAAAGGAAATTAATTAGTATTAAGTCAGGGTGTAAGAAAAATCAATTCATTGATATATCATGACACTTCATTGCACAATTCTCAAATCGATAAAAAATGTGTCTGAATCGATATTTTAAATAATATTTTTCACAAAAATTCATTAGTTACGTTCAGTGTTCTGATGATTTAAACATTTTGTACATTATATTTCATACAGTCGTGTTCTTGTGAAGGTGCAGCTGACGTATTAATAGAAGTAATAACTGCTAAATCGCAATATATCATCCTATGTTTTAGTATCGGGATATATCGTGATATATCGAATCGTAATATGCAGATCATGATGTGTGGTGTGGAACAGTCAGTACAGATGATGATTTCTGAGCTGGATATCAACTGGACTGGTAACTCGGAACCGATATCCAACCGATACACCAAATATCCAATATATATCCAAACTCCGTATCGTATCAGTGCATCCCTAATAAATAGCAAGGCACATCCTGAGTATTAAGTAAATATCGGGTATCGGCAAATACTTAAAATCATATTATCGACACTGGTATCAGAATAGCTGGATCGGTTCATCTCTGCTATTTATATTTAATAGTTGGATTCTGTTCAAAATGCACATTTTAAACATGTCCCGAAGCTTTAACATTTGAGAAAACACTGAAATAAATGAATTTAACATGTTAAGGTATTTTATTTAATATGTATATACTTAAAATTTGTGGCAGTATTGTTAATT
>KN507528.1:0-16221 GCA_000787155.1 Scartelaos histophorus | reverse complement strand
TGTGTGTGTGTGTGTGTGTGTGTGTGTGTGTGTGTGTGTGTGTGTGTGTGTGTGTGTGTGTAATGTGGAACGTCTTGCCAGGAAAATGCAGTTCTCTCCACCACCTGTTCCTCGTGCTCCTCCACCACACACTGGCGGCCCAGCATCAAAGCTTATGTTTAGTCACAGTGAGCGCTTCAGAGCAGGGCGAGCGTACGACGGCGCGCTGGGAGAATCCTGTCTGTAGTTAACGCTCGCCCTTTAAAGTTAGGAAGTATAGGAAGTAACCCAGAATAAACATGGAGGTCTTCTAAAATAAGATTATGCAGAACCGGGGAGGTTGAATCAGAGAGTGTGAAATTTGTGCGTAAGTGTTAGGCTTGTCTAGATAACGACTATATCAATAAATTAAAGATGGAACAATCATCTTTTTTGGGCTCTTTTTTGTAGTTTATCAATATTTGAGGCGTAGGGGATAAACTAATTGGCAAAATGATACTAAATAAATTTATTGCAGCTCCTACAGAACGAAGTTAAAATTCTAGGACCCATATTACGCAATTTTCTCATTTTTATAATATTGTTTAATCATCAAAAACAGACATGGAGTTGCGTTTTGTTTCATTCACGCACGTTTAACGCACAAATCCTCCATATTTAGGCGTTTTTCTCTCAAACAGAGTCTGTTTTTAAACTTCAGACACTTTCACAAGAATCATTTGGATAATTTCGGACTTGGAATTGCTAATCTCTACTGAACGAAAGGCAAAACGTAGCTGTTAACTGCACAACTACCATTACACGATACTGCAAAGAAGAATACGTTTCGCAGCTTGGACGACTGAGGGATTATACAAAGTGTGTATTTTGAGCTTTGGAGATGTAGGCAGACTAATAATACGACAATAAAAACACTTAAGAACTTCACTCCGTAATTATAAACCAACATTTCTGTTCCCCACGTCGCTGCACCTCGGGGCCACTGGTTAATAATGTTAGATATAGTGCTACATTTGTGCTTCAATTGAATGCTCTTTGCAACATATAATCTTGTGCTTTGTTGCTGCATTTGTCACCTATGGGCACTTAGCGATACACTCTGTCTTTCTATTCACTTGTGCTATTATAGAACCTTTTATTCATATTTACTGCAGCTCCTGTTTTTTTGTTTTTTTTTTATACATATATAATCATGGTCATGGCGGTTCATAGTTTAAAAAAAATATAGTCTCATAGTGTCAGTATTATAGTTTATTGCGGGATTATGTGTAACTAAATATTGTGGCTGCACTCCCTATTTTTGGTATGTTTGGATAATGACATTTGGGCTTCATACAAACAAATACCAATACAAACTCTATTAAGAAAGTGGGAATAGAACCTGGCAACATCTCACTGAACAAAAGCCGCCAAGTAACCCGTAAGTATTGGATAAATAAGAGACAAATATGGTTAGGATGTCACTTTTTGATGCTCCATTAAATATACTTCGCAAAGATGTCATTGCATTATCTGGAATCTCCATATTTATGATTCCAAGCTGACACAAATTACTATTTTTAAGAAAAGCAATCCTAAAGAATGCATTTTTAATTGTTTTTAATGAACGAAATCTCCCTTTGTGGAAAAGACAAAGAAAAAGTTACATATGTGCTAATTCCAGGCTGTTGAACACTCCAGATAAGGTAATAACATCTCTTCTTTTAGATAAAAGCTCTTCTGTGGGTCCTTGTAGAGAGTATTGTACCTCTGATGACACAGGCTCAAATATATAATACTCCCTACAGCAGAAGTATAGCCAATAGCATAGCATAACTGGACCGTACTCGTCTAATCCACTTTATTTATATAGCATAAAACAGAAAAAAGGGAATATAAAATAAAGCTAGTCCTTGTTAAAACAATTCAAGTAATAAATAATAAGTAAAAATGTAATAAATAAATAAAATATATAAAAGACACAGGCTGGAATGGTCAATACTATCATCAGGGTGCTGGGTCCTGTACACATGGTAAATCACTTTTTCTTGTGTGTCTTCTCAACTCTCGGGTTACTAACATATATTCTACAACAGCGACAAGGAAGTAGCAGACCCCTCACTGGAAAAGTTATGCAATGTACCTTTATTGTACACTTTGAGATTTGTAAAGTTGTCAATCCTTTCACTCCAAACTCAGCAGCCTTCACATGGACAAACTCTGGTTATCATGGAGCGATAGCATGTGCCTCCAGCTCCCAGTGCACTCGCTCTGTTCTATTGTGAGCCTGCGTATGATAAGAGCTGTGGAGGGGAGCACAGAGGCTGCCAATCTGTCTGTGGGAGGCAGAAGGTCCAAGATCAGATCAGTGAGTACCAGCTGGCTCCAGCAGGGGGGGCTCTGTGCTGCTGATAAGAACCAGTCTGACCCCAATCCCCCAATCAGAGCGTCCTGTGGTCCGCACGAGTCAACAAAGCTGTGCTCCTGTCAGTCTGCCGACAACCACAAGCCCAAAAGTTAACACAGTCTAAACCATAAAGAACGTGTTCACAAATTCACAAACTAACTCTGTTTAAAGTACATGAAGTACGGACACTTTATCCTGCTGGACATTCCATACTGGCATTATATTTTGTACATGGTGCTTTAGCAAAATAAAAAGATGCTTTTTGTAAAACAGTATCAGTTTTTGAAAAACTGATACTAACAGACACTACTACTACTACCACTTCTACTTGCTACTGCTACTAACTACTACTACCACTACTGGGACTGAAGGTAGAAATTAGCAATCTTGCTATAATCTAGTACAAACATGTGGCCAAATATATGTTTTTAAGTGCATTGTCCATGATAAATAAACTACTACTACTACTACTACTACTACTACTAGCACTACTACTTACTTCTACTTACTACTGCCACCACTATCATTATTACAACTATTACCACTAACACAACTACTACCACTAGTACTACTACCATTACTACTACCATTACCACTATTACCACTTCTACTTACTACTACCACCTTTATCACTACTACTATTACAACTATTACCTCTCTCACTATTACAACTATTACCACTAATACCACTATTACTACTACAACCACTAGTACTACTACCATTACTACTACCATTACCACTATTACCACTTCTACTTACTACTACCACCTTTATCACTACTACTATTACAACTATTACCACTACCACTACTACCACGATTACAACCACTACTATTACTACTACTACTACTACTACTACCCCTCCTATTACTAGCAGGTACAGATATTAAAAATCCAAAGGTACAGAATTGATGATTTCCTGATTAGTTTTAGAATGATCTAGTAAAAGAGCACACGTTCTTACACAATTACACAGATTTTACATCGCATGGTAATATAAAAGAAAGTATTATGATTTAAAACCACATTCTATTGTCTAAAGAAAGAGTTTTTATTATCATCCTGGTATCAGAATCAGTATTGCATATAGTCTTTTCCTTAGTATCGATATTGGGTATTGAAAACAGTAATTCCTTGAGTAACATACATACATATAGCTAAAAAAATTAACAATGGTACATTAAAGGATAAAAAATACCACAAATAAAGCCTCTATGGTGTATACTGTATCTTGTGGGCGTGGCCAATGAGAATTTCTCATAGAAAACACTGAAAACTGATATTATTACTGGCAAATCACACATGCTTTGTCCAATTAAGCTGACCTTTCAATTACTTTGTGGTTTTGTCATTGGTGCAGTGACAATGAAAGTGCACATGTGCCTTGTGGTTTTACTTTTCAGTCGCGTCTCTTCTTCTCTGCTTTGGTTATGGTTATGTGGAGTAAAAAACGTGGGAACAAAAAGCTCAGAAAAGGCGGCGTGTTGAAAAGCGCTGAGGATCTAATTGCTTAACGGTGACCATTTCCAAAACAGGCCGCTAATGATTTTCAATGTGTTCTGGAGCAGAGCGTTTAAAAGTGACAGGAGCTGAGCTGGGCCCTGACTTCACTGCTTACGCTCAGATGTTACATTTCAGTGCCAACCGCAAATTAAACCCACTAAAATCTATTAAGCCGGTTGCATATGATACGGGGTGTGAAATGTACAGGCTTAACATTGGGTAAAAGGGGCTCTCTTAAGTATATTCTGACGTTTTATTTGAATACTAAATTAATTTCAGTCATGCTGGGCCAGTCGACATTTTGTACCTGTTTTTTATTGTGAAATTCACTTCCAAACACATTTTTAATTACTGCAATCACAACATTTCAACACCAGACCCTAACCCTAATTTGAGTAACTGTTTTTTGGTACAGTCAGTACAGTTACTTTTATAAATTTACTGAATAAAAGAGTGTCCCATATGATCCTTCTTTACGCCGGACAGTCCCAGTTTTGAGCCCTGTGTCGAAATTTATCCAAAACCAGTTCTTTATCTCACTTTTATCCAAGAAATTCCCCTATTTTGACCACTTTGCTACCCACAAACAGAATATAATGCACTTTGTTTCGCTAAAATAAAGAAAATTCATCTTTAAAATGACCATCGTCCCTGTTTTGAATATTGAAAATCTGGTCCCCTATACAAAGTCTTACTTGATCATACAATTGAGGCTTCAATTCGCACAATAGCAGTGAGGAAAAAATAGAAAATGTTCTTATAGCGAGTGCATATGTGTCATTTCCTTCTCTAATTAATGACAGGAAATATACAACAGACATAAAGAAATTATAAAGCTGTTTTTGCATTATATTTTCTATGCAACTCTGTGTGAAAATACTCAGAATATGTTACAAAATAAATTTTCTTTGCATTATTTTAAGTATTATAATAAAAAGAGCAACGTTTAAAATAAAAAATATCTGTACTGGGGAAAACCTCATTCTGGCCCATTTGTAATCTACATTTCCGCTGTACTGCGAAAAAAAAGAGTAATATATTGAGTTGTAAATCCCTTATTGTCAGTGCCGGGACAGAGAACAATGGCACTTGGTTCATACTTTACAGTGGGAATAGCACTAGGAGATAAAGGCTACTTGGCACCGTATCATAGGTAGAAAAGTGTCGGTCGCTTGTATTTTAGCAGCCTAGAAGTGCAGCAGTAACCTTGAATTTTGCACCACTACTCCCAATACGATTTGACAGGCATTAGAAATCTAGGCCTGACAGCAGTAATATTTAATGTACACAGTCCCTCGGGGGGAATGTGTCACCCTTGTTTCCAGGTAGATCTGTGCAGCTACTACAGCGCTACATGTTAATACTACAACAGTCGGAAAGTGGATTAAGTAGATGCTACAGTCAGAAATAAAGGGAACCAACGGATTTTGAAGTATTGCCATAAGCGCTGAAAACTCTATTGGTTTGAATTGGAATAACGATAAATTTCTTAATTTACAGTGAAGTATTACCGTATTTTCAGGCTATAAAGTGCACCGGATTATAAGGCGCAGTATCAAATAATATGTCAGTTGTGTCATTGTCCACACATAAGGAGCATCGGATTATAAGGCCACTGTTGATTTTTGAGAAAATGTCATGATTTTAGATGCGCCTTATAGTCCAAAAAATACGGTAAATGATGTTATCGGGCAGGCTAAGCAAAATTATTACCTGCAAATTACTGATCTACTGTAACTGTTGTAAGTTTAATCATGGCCGTGGCTGTTTTCGTGGGCATAACTAATATCGAGAATTAAAAAAGAATCCGTTTAATTTGATTTATAGTGCAAAGTGCTGTGATTGTGCTTGCGTAGCCTGGAGAAAAGGTCAGATTTTGGTTTAAGTTGATGCGTCCTCACATTCGGCACAGTGGAGAGTTCTCAATTATGAACAAGCAGATGTTTCCGGTTGCAAAATGTTGCTGAGGTTAAATGTTACGCAAAATTGACTCTTGTGGGTTTTTTAGCCATGTTATAATTCTATTGCCTCAACAAAAATATATGTGGGGTTGTGTTTTGTTTCATTGTTTTTTGTTTCTATTTAACTTTTTCAAAGATTTACAACGTAAGGTCTGCATTTTTAGCATTTTTTTATGTACGACCTTAAAAAATGTCATGTGGTGCGACCGGGAATAACCTTAAAACTGTTTTATTTTCTAAAACATGGTCGTGATATTAATCAAGTTCTGTGTAATATGAACATGATATTAATATTTGAAAAAATGAACACGCTCTGACAATATTTGTTTGAATATTATGGGGGAAATATTTATTCAAGAAAGCTGAAATTTCATGTGCGACTAGTAAATATGCCATAAAAGAAAGAAAATAAATCAATCAAAAAACTATTACTATAACTATTACTATTACTTCATATACTTTGCACATATATCTCTGTCTATATTTGTTACTTAACGTTTACTTGCTTTGCACTTTTCTTTTTTTTTACTTGTCGTTTGCACATTTTCTCTTCTTTTTTTAAATGTGTTTTTTTTAATGTTTGCACTGACATGAGAGAGGACAGCAATTTCATCTGTGCTATAGATCTTGTATGTATATGCACATGTGACAATAAAGAGAAATTGAATTGAATTTAATTGAATTGTAATTAGATTTAGAGTAATTTAATTAAGTTTAAAAATCTGCAGTTAAGGGAAGACGGTCGCACCACATGACATTTTTTACACTTTAAGGACAAAAAACATGCAGAATAACTCATGATTTCACAAAAATGATTTGGTTTCTTGGAGGTCAGAGGTACTACAGGTATGAGGGGAATTATTATTAAATTTTAACTATTTTAACTGAAGAAATTGCTATTGAACACACGTCATATTAGTCTGCCTGCATCTCCAAAGCTCAAAATGCTCTGTTCCACATTGTGATGTCATGAAGCACTAGTTTTGAAGTTAGCAGCTACTTTTTTAACTTTAGTTCAATAGAGATTGGCAATTACAGTACTCTGCTCTCTCCAAGTACGGGCAAAAAAACCAACAAACAAAACAAAACCAAAACCAGAAAAGATAGAATAAGCCGTGAGTTATTGTTGAGCGTGCAGTGCCAGCAGAAAATCAAAAACTAAAATATATCACGCAGGATAACATACAGGATGTGAATGTCTTACCCAATCTTCACTATTTCAAACTATTACAGGCCAAAAAAAGAATGGATTTTTGAGTATATATAGTAGTGGTAGTAGTAAGTAGAAGTAAGTAGAAGTGGTAATAGTGGTATTGGTAGTAGTACTAGTGGTTGTAGTAGTAATAGTGGCTGTAGTGGTAATAGTTGTAATAGTAGTAGTAATAGTGGTGGTAGTGGTAGTAGTAAGTAAAAGTGGTAATAGTTGTAATAGTGATATTGCTGGTAGTAGTAAGTAGAAGTAAGTAGAAGTGGTAATAATTATAATAGTGGTAGTGGTAGTAGTAGTGGTGGTGGTAATAGTTGTAATAGTAGTAGTAATAGTGGTGGTAATAGTTGTGGTAGTGGTAGTAGTAAGTAGAAGTGGTAATAGTTGCAATAATGATATTGGTGGTAGTAGTAAGTAGAAGTAAGGTACAAGTGGTAATAATCATAATAGTGGTAGTGGTAGTAGTAGTAGTGGTGGTGGTAATACTTGTATTAGTAGTAGTAATAGTGGTGGTAATAGTAGTGGTAATGGTAAGTAGAAGTGGCAGTAGTTGTAATAGTAATAATAGTGGTAATGGTGGTAGTAGTAGTAGTGGTAGTAGTCAGTGGGAAATAGAAGTAGTAGTAGTAGTGATAGTAGTAGTAGTATTTATCATGAACAATGCACTTAAGAACATATATTTTGCCATATGTTTGTACTAGATTATAGCAAGATTGCTAATTTCTACCTTCAGTCCCAGTAGTGGTAGTAGTAGTTAGTAGCAGTAGCAAGTAGAAGTGGTAGTAGTAGTAGTATTATCTGTTAGTATCAGTTTTTCAAAAATATATACTATTACAGGCCAAAAAAAGAATGCATTATTGAGCATATAAAAATGCTTAGTACTTGTTACATTTTAGTCCTTTACATCATTGCAAGTCACAAAATTGTACTTTTACCAATGGAAAAACAAGCACAGAAGGGCAGTTTATCACTAAAAGAAAAAGCTCCAGTCCCAGCATGCATCTGGCCATTGGGACAGACGAAAAAATGAAGTACAAAACTTAACATAACCATCATTAAGGGTGAATCAGCAACTTATTGAAACTGAAAATACAATTAAAAGTTGTATAATACTTTAAAGTACATGTATTTTACTCACTATCGGGTATGAACTGCTGACACATAACATATTTAGATCACCGTGTTACCTTTAATTGTTTTGTAAATGCAACGTATTCACACGTTTTACTTTCGTTTTTGAGGCTTTGTGTCTCTTTGCTCTCCATGCTAAGTCACTCCCCCTTCAGAGCACTAGCATAACCAAGTTAGCAGGCGTCAGGCTAATGAAACTACAACACATCACAACAGGTTCATCAAGTTTTTTATCTTGATTTGTAGATTTATTTGAGAATGAATAGCCTCTTCGGGCACGTTTTTGATAATGTTATAACATGGTACAAATCTCAAAAAATACATATATTTGCATAATACTACATTTATAGCATTTATAGCTTATCTTGCCTTGCCAATTTGAGTTCATTTAGTTAAGTAAGTTTTAGTTAAGTCAAGTTATGCGTTTATACTGTGTAAATATCGCCATTATTGTTCACAAATCGGACAAAAATACAACAATCCATAGTCTTAAAGTCCTTGGCTCCTTTTGTATGATGGGTTTTCTTTTACTTTTCACTGTATCACGTTAGAAAACCAAACAGGCCTTCATTTCCACATTACGTTTTTATAGTATTCCCTTTGGCTGCACTAAAACAAGTTAGCGACGAACAAATGTATGTTTATTTTTTATAGGTGCAAAAGCGCGTATACTTCCAGACCGCTGAATACGATAAGGCAGAGGTGTGGAAAAGAAGGAAAAAAACAAAACGTGTATTTAAAAGCGACCGGTGATGTATGTAAATCGATGAATCCTCAATCCTTTGTGTTTGTAAAAAGGCCGACTGAAGCTGAGGAAAGAGAGAGGGAGTTTCCCCATCATTATAAACACCTACACTGCCCCCTATTGGAAAGAATGGTGCATTTTCAGATATCCATAGTGTCCTTTCATGTAACAGTGGGAAAATGTAATTGGAAATTGGAGTCATAGCATTCCCAGTTTCCCAGATTGCACGGCGTTACAAGCAAATAAAACGCCAAAGAAAATATTAATGAATTCTACAATAGCTATACAATATCTGTGTACAAGTGTGTGAATTGGTCCGTGGAATTTTCATTTTCCTTGCTGTTGCTCGCTGCAGTGGATAAATCAAAGCAATAGCCTGGGAACGTTGCCGGTCAAGCATATTGGAGAGAAGTGAAGGAAAGGAGAGGAGGAGAGAGTGGCCAGTTAGGAGTAAAAAGTGCAGGAAAATGAAGTGCTGTCTCTCAAACAGAAATCCCCCATGATGAGAACTCAACGAAGTGGCTCGGGCTGTGACACTCCCTTGTTAGAGACTTAGCTTAAAGACTAGCGGACAATTCTGCAGCTATAAAACGGAGAGAAACGAACGGGGAGGTGCGCCGGGGGAACGGGAGTACAGGGGGATACAGAGCGTGGATCACCGGGCTCGGCTAGTTCAAGGGAAGTTCATGGGAAGCATACTGGGGATGGGTGTCATGCATTTAGCCCCTCATTGGTCCCGCGGGTGCTGTTCTTCGACTGCACGGCCTGTTCGACTTGACAAAAGGCCAGGGAAGGTGTCAAATCTGCAGCGGCGGGGAACAGGTTATGAAAAGGAGCGTATATTTCACACAGAGAAGGAAGAGTACTTTAATTATTAAAGCCATAGTATTATTATAAAATGTTTAAGTGAAAAGTAAGACAACGTGAGGCACTTTAGTCGCCATAAAGTTGAGTCACCTGCACCGGAAAACCTGCAGTTTACCAACAGAAGTACTACTTGTTATGACACTAATAGTAGCAGAATTAGAAGTAATAGTAGTAGGAAGAGGAGGGGGAGTAGCTGTAGTAGTAGCAGTAGCAGCAGCAGTAGTAGTAGTTGCTGTTGTAGTAGTAATAGTTCTAAAAGTAGTTGAACTAGTAGTTGCAGTAGTTATAACATAATAATGTGGTAGAAGCAGCATTAATGTTGAGTCACCTTCACTGAAATAGCTGCAGTAGTAGTAGTAGTAGCAGTAGTAGTAGTAGAAGCAGTTGTAGTAGCAGTAGTAGTAGCAGTTGTAGTAGTAGTAGTAGCAGTTGTAGTGGCAGTAGTAGTAGTAGTAGTAGTAGTAGTAGTAGTAGTAGAAGTAGTAGTAGTAGAAGCAGTTGTAGTAGTAGTAATAGCAGTTGTAGTAGTAGTAGTAGCAGTTGTAGTGGCAGTAGTAGTAGAAAGTGGTGGTAATAGTGGTGGTGGTGGTGATAGTAGTATTAGTAGCAGTATACATATATACACCACCAATATATACATATACACCACCGATATAGGTGGTGGTAGTAGTAGTAGTAGTAGTAGTAGTAGTAGTAGTAGTAGTAGTAGTACTAGTAGTAGTAGTAGTAGTAGTAGTAGTAGCAGCAGTAGTAGTAGCAGTAGTAGTAGTAGTAGTAGTAGTAGTAGTAGTAGTAGTAGTAGTAGCATTTACTATTGTATTTTATTAATATTTGGTATTTAATATTTATTGTTTAGTATTTAGTATTGTATTTAGACAGGATTGTATTTAATTCACCTAGTAGTAGTAGATGTAGATGTAGAGTAGATGTATTTTTAAACAATACTTATACTGTAGTAGAACTATAATGGTGAAAGTGTCCATAGTAAAAGTATTAGTAAGGGTTTCAATGAATACTTTATCAACTTTAGCAGTATTAGTAGTAGTAAAAGTGCGTTTTGATGACTTACTCTCGTAGCACCAGCATATGTCACTGTTACACATTGTCATTCCTTACTCCACAGCCCCACTCATCCTCCTCCCCGCCGCACAAACCCAGGCATATGATGTTTAGAGTTGACGGCAAAAAAACAACCGGCAATTTGGCCCGACAGTCTCCTAATTACCCACAATGCCTCTGTCAGGGAGTGAGCGACCGCGCCGAATATCCTGAAAAATGTCCTCTTCCGTCTTTGTCCAGATGATGGAGCGTAGAAGAAGAGAAATGCGCCATCGGTGTAATTGCAGTCACAAAATGCCAGCGTGGCAAATGGCTGTTGTCAAATGAACACAGTTTTGCAAATGTAAATGAGGAAATTAAACCAGGGACAGACTTGAAATGACACGCGCTGAATCACCAATGGGAATTTATACTTTGAGATATAGTACGCAATTACGATGTTCATTATAGAAGGCAAAACATAAAGCACGGCGTGGTGCGTGTGTGACAGCAGCGAAGGTCGCGTGAACGAGGTGCGGCGTGGATGTAATTAAAAATGTGAATTGTGGTGAAACAAGTACACAATAAATGTTGCTCGAAGATGAAGTGCATTGTCATTTTAGATTAAAAAAGGCTGTAAATAAATGCGACAAGTGTGAAAGAATAGTGGCGATATTCTTTAAGACGCAATATCAGCTTCTTTCAAATGTCAAAGTACAAGAATATGTGTCACTCTGGGCTTGAATGCACTTTCTGAAGTAGATTTATTACAAAAATAAAACTTCTTTAATCTTCCTACATTCATACTTTATAATATTGCACTATTTTCTAATCTGTTATAATGTTTCTTTATCCAAATCATACCCAGAGTTGTGTTTTATTTCATTCACACATGTTTAAACGCACAAATCCTGCATATTTAGGTCTGAAATGCTCAATCTTTTGAATACAGAAAAGACTCCAGTGCATTTTTAAACTCCGCACACATTCAGTAGAATCATATGGGTCATTTCAGCTCTAGAATTGTGCATTTCTACTACAGTAAATCTCTCTAAAGGTAAAAAGAAGCTGATAACTTGAAAACTACCACTTCATTCATGACGTCACAAGGTGGAGCGGAGCATTTTGAGCTCTGGAGAATGACGCAAAATGCAACTCCAGGTTTGTATTGGAGGAAGTTACACAATTATAACATGGCTAAAAGCTCACGAGACTCGATATTGATTAGTATAGGATTTTTAATGATATATGTTGTGGGGGAGCATGAGCATTCAAATTTCTCCAAGATTTTAAAACTTATATCAGGTTATTCATCTTGTTTTCAGATTTATTATCAACTTACTACTTCTGGGTCTGCGTAATTCTAGTCTAGAGGTGGTTTATTTGAAGATAACCTGTCAAGTAAAATTATCCGTCCATGCAACAAGATAATTTCACTACTTTTAAATGATTTTAAGTGTTTATATCTTCAGTTTTTTTGCAGTGTACCCAAAATGTAAAAAAAAGTTGTCAAAAAAGTTTAATTCTGGCTACAAATTCCTTAAAGTAAATAACTAATACTATACTGAATTTAACACTTTTGCCACAGTTCATAGCAAAAAACAATACCGTATTTTTCGGACTATAAGGCGCCACAGTGGCCGTATAATCCAGTGGCCTTATGTATGACCTTTGGTTGTGTTTAACCTCCAACCGATTTGATGTTGTCCACATTAGTCTAATAACGTATTAGTGGGCGAGTCAGGAGGAGTAATATGTTGGCCACATATAGGGCGACTGTGCAACATACCGGTAGTTCTGCCGTGTGCTGTTCAAGGACCCAAAATGCACCTGTTAAGAGACATGCACCATGCAGATTTCAGGTTTTGTATTTTAGTGTTAAAACTGAACAATGTTGAGAGGGATCCGGGCATGTTTGATGCCCAAATCACCAACTGTTAAACTTGTATTTTTGTGTTAGCTACAACTGAGAGTTATTGTAAATGACCTGAATAAAGTTCGACACGCGTTTTGTTTCTCTTATTGCGCCTTATAATCCGATGCTC
Source organism: Scartelaos histophorus (assembly GCA_000787155.1). NCBI lineage: Eukaryota > Metazoa > Chordata > Actinopteri > Gobiiformes > Gobiidae > Scartelaos > Scartelaos histophorus. The sequence continues at coordinate 3,359 of KN507528.1, read as the reverse complement.
CTTATGTGTGGACAATGACACAACTGACATATTATTTGATACTGAGCCTTATAATCCGGTGCACTTTATAGCCCGAAAATATGATAACCAATAATCAAAAGGCTATTCTGAGAAAAAAAGAAATAAAAAATGATATACTCAATGTTTTCTCTCGCACAGTTTTGAGTTTGTACTTTCTCGCCTGTTCTCCTCTGCACAGCCTCAGTATGACTCCTTATGGCCTTTGTCAGGTCCCTGGACAGAACTTCTACTTTGATCCATGTGGTCTGCAGGGTCTGTCCTACTTTAGCCACTTCCCTCTCACCTTCAGTGGAGAAAGTCCCGCGTTAGCTTTAGGTTAATGTATTTATAGGATTGTCCTCTCATCGTCTTCGGTCCGTATAGGGTTCAGTGTGGCCCAGATATCGGACGAGTGTTATTGCTACAACAATTTGCATTACAAAAGTTGCAGGAAATATACCATTGGGACTTGTACAAAATAGTGCGCGGGTTCACTCTGGTGCATCTAACTACAAGTCATGTGTTTACAAGCAGGACACAAGGCCAAAAGTGAATAAAGTTGAAGTTTTTGTTAAAAGTTATAAGGACAGTTTAAATGCTCCATTATTTAAAGCTTCAGCCTGGTTTCCCGTGACATATGATGTGCTGGAAACAAAGAATACTACAATATATCAGCTATAAAGGCACAAACTACTAATACTACTATTACTATTACTATTACTATTTACTGTTTAAATAAGAGGAACATTTAAAAGGATGAAGCTTAAAAGCGCTGTTTTTGATCCTATGTTATAGTGTTTAGTCATAAAAACACGCCTGGAGTTGTGTTTTGTTTTATTCACACATGTTTAACACAAAAATCCTGCATATTTGGGTTGAGTTCTTCTCTCAGACAGAAAACACATGTGTGAATCAAACAAAATGCAACTCCAGATATGTTTTTGAGGAGGTTTCTAACATTATAACGTAGCTTAAAGCTTACAAGAGTGAATTTTGCGTAATAAGGACATATGTGGGGCAGTGTGACAGTTCTTAAAATGTAAAAAGTTGTTTATTTCAGTTTATTTCTGTATACAAATTCAATAAAGTAAACAAGTGCACTGGATTATAAGGCGCAGTATCAAATAATATGTCAGTTGTGTCATTGTCCACACATAAGGAGCATCGGATTATAAGGCACAATAAGAGAAACAAAACGCGTGTCGGATAAATCGAACTTTATTCAGGTCATTTACAATAACTCTCAGTTGTAGCTAACACAAAAATACAAGTTTAACAGTTGGTGATTTGGGCATCAAACATGCCCGGATCCCTCTCAACATTGTTCAGTTTTAACACTAAAATACAAAACCTGAAATCTGCATGGTGCATGTCTCTTAACAGGTGCATTTTGGGTCCTTGTACAGCACACGGCAGAACTACCGGTATGTTGCACAGTCGCCCTATATGTCGCCAACATATTACTCCTCCTGACTCGCCCACTAATACGTTATTAGACTAATGTGGACAACATCAAATCGGTTGGAGGTTAAACACAACCAAAGGTCACACATAAGGCCACTGGATTATAAGATGCACTGTTGATTTTTGAGAAAAGTCATGATTTTAGATGCGCCTTATAGTCCGAAAAATACGGTAAAACAAAAAGTCATGTGTCTTCTTTGAATAAATGCCCAGAAGTGTGCAAGTGTTTCTGTTGTTTTACGTTTCCAGTTTCAAATATCCAATTCTAACGGGCTTTTGAATGCTGAAAACAGATAATATTTTTTCCTAGCATTGGTAGAGATATACGCAGAATCAATATGAATAATTCCTTGACAATTCCCATTCCTGGTTACGGCCGCAGGTGCAAACTCTTTTATGGAATTCACACTGGTGGCCAAAGGAAGACTTTTCTGTCGAGCAGCTTTCAATCATTTTAACAAAGATTTCAGGCCCTATCTCTTCAACAAACCAAGGTTTTTTCCTCAGCTCCGGGGATGCTCGGGCTTCCCATGGCACACAATTCGGCTGCTAATGTAAGATAAGGGAGATTGAAGGCACTACAAAGGTTAGCGCGCTCCTCACTCTCACTAGGTAAATAATGATATATTGCTAAGAGCTTTGGTTCTCTCCACCTGCTGTATCTCAATATCTCATTACGATATTGGGCGCGTACAACCCCGCGGCTGTGTACATCTGCAAAGACAAACAGTAGAAACATCCACGGCATTGAAGATTACATTTCATTTTATCACGGATATGCCACCATGTTGCTGAATCCCGGAGTACGTGGGGTCGGTGTAGACAGAGGCACAAAAATGAAGTCATATAGAGCAAAAACTGATCTGTACTAACAATGCTAAGAGTAGTAGAAATTTTAACAGTAATATAAGGATTCCACTGTGGTTATATACATTTGCAGTACAAGTACAGTGAGGAACAGTATGAAAGTCGTAGATATGCACTGATACACTACTAGAAACAGATATTGTTGCTGATATTGAAAATTGTGATTGTTTCCAAAATATTAGTTGAGTCGATATCCCAAGTTAGTCAATAAATAGTAGTAATTAGGGCTGCACGATATGTCGAAAAAAAAAAAAAAAATTAAATAGTTTTATGTGTAAGTGAGTTTATTGCGTTCTGGAGTTCACAATTCCGACGCGCCCTTAAACGTAATGTTTTGCTAGCTAGAGCGAGCGCGTGGACTCGCAGTGCATGACGGGAAAACACTACAGTCACCATGGCGGGTAATGAAGAAGTCAGTGAAGACGACAACAGCCAACAACTTGTGCCTAAAAAGCACAGCAGCTCCGGAATTTGGGACTTTGGCTTCAGACGGGACGACGTGTCACAGACGCAAGTGCTGTGCAAGTCGTGCCGGAAAGTTATCGCAACGTCGAGAGGAAACACGACGAACTTACACAGCCACCTCGAACGCAACCACAGGGAGCTATACAGTGATTTTATTCAGTCAAAAACTTCAGCAACCAATGTTACGCAGGTACAGTCGCAAAAACATCTGTAATAAAGTTGTGGCCTACGGCTGTTCTCCTAACAAGTTTAATACTTTGCAGGAGCTTATTCTTAGTTTTCTAACCATGTGGAACACAGGTAAACGTCATAGAGGCAAACATGTGAATGTACGAAGCATTTTTTTTAGGTTAAAAGAAAATATCGCAATAATATCGTTATCGCAATGCTTGACACCCGTATCGCATATCGCATTCATTTTCAATATCGTGCAGCCCTAGTAGTAATAAGACGATTTTGACCCAAATCGTCGTCTAATATTGACCTTGTATTTTTTCTAAGCTGTTCTGTAGTTACTTTACATGACGACAATATGACGTTTGTGTTTAAAGGAAATAAATAAT
>KN507526.1:0-30049 GCA_000787155.1 Scartelaos histophorus | reverse complement strand
GTGAGGAGTCAGCTGCTGTGGTCGGAGCGAGATGATGACAGTTACAGGCTTGTAGAAAGCAGAGCCTGTGGAGCCTCAAGGCAAGACTGGAGAGATCCTCTCACAAAGTCTCATCCCACTAAATAGACTCTTAATGCACCACATTATGGCCAACATTTAGGAGTGTTATTGTAGATATTGATTTTTTTTCAGGCTAGCTTGTTTTGTGGAGGTAAAGTACTAAGAAGATGCCACTACGTAGCACTAAGTAGATGTTGCTACCTAAGTATTAATGATGTTTAAGGGCACCCTGTGGACAGAGGCTTAGAGTGGAAGAACACAACAATTAATTTTTTTTCAATTGTCTGTATGTACAAGTTCAATTCTCTCTTAAATTGTTAGCAACTTTTGTCCTTTTAAATCCTGACCCCATATTGCCATTTTTAAGTTTTGGAATGAACTAAGCTAGTTTATCCATTCTACAGGTATCTTGCAGCAGAGTTTGCTGATTGAACCAGAGAGTCTGGTCTCCTTGAACCTCTTGGTGGCATCTGCAGTGTCAGCGTTCACCATTGGGGCAGCCCTGTCTGGCCTGGCAGTCTGCTGGATCATGGCTCACAAACCATCCAACCGGAGACATCATAGCGGGTCTCAGTCCAGTTTACAGCGTCGCGACAGAGGCTTGATAAACAGTGCTATGGGAGGCTCAGTTCTCAGTGTCACACGCCAGGCTGGAAGTGAACGCCAGTGCTCTCAGGGCGGAGAGACCCTTTTCGTCATGCCCAACGGATGGGTCAAATCTGGGGAGCTCGACCCAGGATTCCTGCCCACACCAGAACACACTCCCCAACAGAAGCGACGTGGACTTCGACTGTCTGACTCCAACTCTGGAGGTTGGGACACAAGCCAGACATACCTTGGAGGGGGCTCGGTGGGCCTAGGCTCACCCTGTCGTATGCCCCCATCTGTGTACCTGACCACCAGACTGTTCCCACAGGGTGGTGTGGGGCGCCACAGCAGCGAGGGAAGAGGGAACGACACTCCACGCCAGCACTACGTCTGCCTCAGTAAGCAGGAGAAGTCACTCAAGGGGACACCCAAGGCCCCCCTCAGAAAGTCTGCAGGTGAATATGTATATCCCATGACCCCACAGGACTCCCCTGAACGCCGCAGGGTGGTCTCAGCACCCAGTGCACCCAGTGCCCCAACTGCCCCCAGTGCACCCAGCCAAATGGAGTACAGCGAGCCTCTGCCTGTCCGCTGGCCACAGGAGGGATACATCCTGAGCAGTCATGGTATAGTTCCTGTCCCTCTACCACCCCCCACAATGCCTGCCCCCAGCAACCAGGCCTATGTGCCTCAGCAGCACACTCCTGCCCTGAGCAGAGCACTCATACGGGGGGCGCTAGAGCGGGGCGAGCTGACCGACTTTATGGACCTGAGCCATTTGATGAAGAAGAGCTGTAATGACAGGACTCAGAATGGACAGTGACTTAAGAGGGACCAGTGCAGTGTCTCTGACCCCCTCCTTTTGTTTATGTCATTACCATTCAGCCTCTGGCCTCTTCGTATCGCTCCGTGACTGTGACTGGCTCTCAGCTCTGCCACTCATACCCAGGCGCACACTAATTGGTCAGATGGGCTGAGGTTGTTGCTGTGTCTGCATTGCAGAGCTGCTACTCTCCCTTGCTCCAGCAGCACAGGAGAGGAGAGAGGGGTGATGGAGAGGGAGGGGAGAATATAAAGATGTGGATAGACATTCAAGCCCTCAGTCCCTGTACATAAAGTATGGCTGCAGAGGCACTACTAAGAGGCTTCTCTCCTTGTGGATAACATTAACAACAGCATCACCCATCTGTTCTCCAGTATTGCCCCTTTGGCATGGTCTCCAAGTAGGTACTTGAAGTCAAATGAGTAATTCTGAAAAACATCCAGTTAAGTTGAAATATGTCAAACTCCTGTGACCTGTTACCTATCATATGGTCTTTTTCAAATAGAGCCTTTTTCAAACACTTTATACACATTTGTACAAAGGTATGTACTGTGGAGGGGTAGACATATAACTGCCTCTAACCTGCCTCCCGGGACGTGAGGCTGTAACTCAGAGCCGACTGCCGCTCTGAAATGTCAGCAGATTTTCTGCTGCTGTACATCACTGACATCTGAAACGTCCATCTCTGTTTTTGTGTGCCTCAGTCGCTTTCTCCCTTCCACTCCATGTACTCTTAAAAACTTGCAATTCCACATGGACGTGTACACAGAGGAGTGGAACAAAAGGATATTTACTGCAATGCACTATGAACACTTTGTCATATGCTGCAGAGGGGCTCTAAGTGGATACATTTATTCATAAACTGTTACAGTATGTGCAACATGGTCTCATTTATCCCATTGTAAGGCACTGTGGGTCAAGGTCTCACAGATAAGAAAGGGATGGTGTCAGAGGATGAAGCCAACACAAAGCTAATAAAGGTAATGCAACTGTATCCAGCAGAGAAATGGGACTCCATATTGAGCTCATCAAAGTGTCCAGCGCTGTATGAAATGCTGCATGTTTAGATCAACACAACAGTCTGAGGAGATGGGAGTCATAAACAGAGACTGGACCAAGCAGCCACATTAGGCAATGAATAAGGAGCAGCAACACTAGCTTCATAATAACAGTGAGCAATATATAGTTTTCTGTATATACACTCTACATTAGATAAACTGATAAAGTAAGCCTATAGCATCGAGCATACTTTCATATCAGGCATTAGCTTGCGAACAAATACCACGTAATTTTGTCAATGTCAAATTATTTATTTTGCTTATAAGCACTAACAAGCATTAATAATTAATTACTTTCTTATGTGTGCCAAAATCATTTACAGTTGGTGACTGTTGACAGATTCCTCAAGAAGTTAAGTGCCATAAACCATTTGAATTGTGGTCTGACTGCAATTCCCATATCACCACTTGCAGTATTAGTGATTATATATGCCTTTGGGCTGTTTCTATTATTTCCTGATGCCAGCTTATACTGTTTAGTCTCATCTGAGCTCCCATTGTCCTTATGCCAATGACACTGAATGCCATTTATGAGGGTTTGCTCATTAATTACTTTGATGCATTATAGATTGTAAATGTAACTGTATTTACTGCTAACTTGAAATATTTCTTTTAAAGTTTTATATTAATTTTGATTTACAAGTGAGTGTTTTTGGGCAAACCTTTAACCTGATTGTAATGCTGTGAGGGAACACTGTGTATCATAATGTCTTATACATCAACTTTTCCACTCCAGTGATTGTACTGCCATACTGGGGGATCTTGAAAGTAATTTTTCAGCATCTCAACTGAATGAATGTAACTATTACTTTTGTCATTTTACTGTGCAGTAATAAGCAAAAGCACAAAACCATTATTTTTTTTGCATTGGAAAGAGGCTGTTGTGTTTGATGTGTAAATAGTGTAAATAGGAGATATGTCATTGTTGGGTTTTCAGGGCTCACTGTTGCTCTCCTGAGAAGGGACTCTAGTCCTGATGTGCATTTTTATTTGGCTGTGAATAAGATATATGTACAGTATTTACGGGCTGACTGCTGAGCTCAGCTGTTCCCTGTTCTTAGTGTAGAGATCTCAGACAGAACTGAGTCTTCTCATTTCAGTGATGCCTGCCGAATTTCCCTTTTTTCTGTCATTCACAGTTGCTAAGATACTGCTGTTATAATAATCATAAATCTTTGGAGTATTGCTATTAAATGGCATTATATAATTGACTGCTAATGTCGTCATGCCTGGTGCTGAAGAAGAAGGTGCATCCTATACTGAATAGACACAATGTGCACATACACAATCAATGTCTCTGAAGCTTCAAACCAATTTTAAGTGCAAATCATCAGTGTGATACATTATGTTTAAATGGGTGCTCAGTGAATAGCTTGTGACTAGCAGAGGGGAATTTTCACATTTCTGGCAGAATTACTTATGATTTTGTCATAATCACCAATAAATATTTATGTTATCTTACTGTAAGAAATCAAAAAGATTATGATAGTATTTCTATTTCCTTTGCTTATGACTTTAGCACAGTATAAGCACAGATCTACACTAGACTACTACTACACTACACTCGCCACTAGAGGGAGATGCGCACTGGCTCTGCTCCATTTGGCCTCAGACGGTCAGATCTCCCACGGGGGTCTGCGCATTGACTGGACACTGAATGCCTGTCTGAGACCGGGCGAGACCACTCTTTGAACGGGAGTTAAAAATCAGTATGGCCTTTTGCTGTCTGCTTTGAACGTCTCACAGAGAGCAGTAAGGTCAAATAAAGGTTAAACTCTTAAACTGCCATAGAATTTCTAAAAACAAATTATAGCAGAAAAACAATACACACACACACAAAAACAAGCAAATAAAAAACAAACAAACAAACATCAACACTGAATTTAATTTCACATTTTCTTCATTAGACAGGCACAGGAGCCACGTTGCAGGAAACAATATTTTATAATTTGAGCAACAAGAACAATTAAAATTACTGAACACTATGAATATCTCCATTATGTATCAACAAATACTAATTTGTAAAAAAATCACTATTTAGAATAAAAATGTTTGAGAAGAAAGTAATAGCTGATGGAATCAAAGCAGCAGTTAGTTGAGGCGATCCACTCAGAAACCATTAAGTATTGGTGTGCGGGTGTGAACCGCCAGTCTACAGGTATCTCATTCAGGTACTTCACTATGTAGCCCACATTTATAGGAGTAAAACACACCACAAAGACAACCAGATTAGCTGTCACTATTCCTATGATGCCTTTCCTTTCCTGTGTTTCATCATTAAGTTTGACCAAAGTGTAGATAATCTGACTTGAACAAAAGACTATTATAAACAGTGGAAGAAAGAAGCCTAGAAGAAGTATCAGAAGCATAAAGTCAAGACGGAGAACTTTATCCCCGCGTCTCTCATAACAAGTACAGAGTTTGTCAGGCATGTTTTCCTCTTTGAAAACAACACATACAGTTATCAGAACTCCATAGATGATCACGCACACAGCACCTGCCATCTCCCTCTTCCATCTCCAGGATTTAAAACGCATGGGGAACCTCACAGCCAGATACCTGTGCACACTGATGGCAGCTGTGGTCAAGATGCTGGCGTACATGTTAAGGAAATGCAAGTTGAAAAGAATTGTGCAAAAGATGTTCGGGGGTATGCACTTAAAGGCATCATAGACCCTGAAGGGGAGGAAGAGGATGAGGATGGAGTCGGCCAAGGCCAGGTTGAACATGTAGATGTGGGTATCTGTCCATGAGCCCAGCTTGAAGAAAGCATAAAAAGCAGCAATGTGCAGAAGGATCCCCAGTAAGAAGAGGAACGCAAAGCCCACGCCTTGCAGATGGTCCACGCTGCACTCAGAGAAGGTGGTATTCATGCACATGTTGCACTGTCTGCTAAAAGTGACAATATATACAGCATTAAGCAGAGTGGATGGCAGCTTTTATGGCCAAAAATACAACTACTCCTGCAGTAGAACACTTAAAAACTTCTAATCTTAATCCAAATCATGACCATTAAAGAGTAATATTTGTACATTATAATGAATGAAACACTGAAAGATCCCTCTTTAGCCTGGATATATAGAAATACATGCCACATAAAAAAGGCTAATAAAATAAAATATATATTTTAGTAAACGTTATCTTACCATCTGAGTTACTGCTGTCAATTACCCAAAGACTGTATCACGCTAATGCAGACATGTGAGCACATACTTCCTGTCATTATGTGGTGAGCATGTCACTAATGTATTGTGTGGGTTTGCTTCCTTGATATACATCAGTTTCACTTCACAATGGTTCAACAGTTAGGTGATCATTTACTATTTACTTTTATTTCTCTGTGTGGTTCATAAATGTGCAGAGTGGAAAGTATTAAAACAGCTCAACTTGAAGGAATTTGCCCAAACTTCATGATTTTTTTGAATGCATTTGCTTCCTCAAAACAGGAGAGTTCCAATTGGGGAAAACAAGGGAAAAACAAAATAAATGTATTTCATGCCTATTTGTAATCTGTATTTGACTGAAACAAAAACATAGTATTAACAAACCTGTTGTTTTATTTGCTAACTTTTTTTTCATAGATAATTTATCATATCTTTTACATTTATGTAAAAATATCTTCTCATCAGAACACAAAGCATACTGTATGAAAGCATTTTCTGTGCATTTTATAAGTGTCTTTGTCTCATTGTTCTTTTAATAACTTCGTGCTGTTTGTCTAGTTGTGATTCATTTGTTTATGTCAGAGGCAAAATGAGTCACAACACAGATCCCGAAATCATGACAATTCAAAACTAATCGTCTATTTGTGATCTATTTTTAATTGTCAGTAGAGTGTCTAGTAATGTTTTTTTCAAACTGATTTTGTTGTAAATTACACAGTAAAAAAACATTTACAGTAAGAATTCAGCAGAGGAAAATCATGACTAAATCAGAAAGGCTGTGGTTTCAGACTGATGTTGTTGGTGGGCTTACAGAAAAACACCAGACAGCAACTTATAATTATTTGTGCAGTGTGAAAATATATCAGATGAGGATGTCCTGACTGCAGAGTGAAATGAAGAGTATTAAAATATGTAAAAATAGGAAACACAATGGTAACAACATTATGATGAACAATGTCTTTTACAGATTATGGACTATAGACTTTAGACTTTATTGTCCCCATGGGGAAGTTCATTTTCATGTACACAGAGCTCGTTTGACACATACAGTAACAGCACAGCACAACAGACACAAACATGTTACAGACATTACAGTACACTCAGTGGCGGGTGTCCTGTTCTGTTGAAAGTGCAATGCGTCCAGTGGCCCTGCTCTTAAGATCTGCAGGGATGGGTGTGGGGAGTCCTATGATTTTAGCAGCTGTGTGTTACTTTTGTGAGTTTACGCCGGTTTTTAACAGAGTATACTGAAAAAGCAGGTGGCGCAATACAACATGAAGGGCTGGGTGATGGATATATACAAGTTGCGGTGAAACATAGAGTCCTTTGAGTTTTCTGATTACTGACAATGAATTATTTCAATGAAATTTTGAAATGGCTTCATTTGTCCATGATGCTGATCAAATGTAAGTGGACTGTCTATTGTGACTCCGACATATCTGAAAGTGTCCACTGTCTCTTCTGTCTGGTTGTTTATGAATTTGGGTTTCTGTGGTGAGGGGGGGTTGAAAATGATTTCCTTTGTTTTACAGACATTGAGTTGGAGATGGTTGTCTTTGCACCACTTGGTGAATTTTATGACTGTGTTGTGATTGTGCATAAGTGAATTATAGCTAGCAACTAATGGATGTATGTGTTCTCTTTTCAGAGGTATTTACAGTGAATAACCAGCCTCTATTCTCCATCAAATCCACTGCACCTACGGTAATATTCATGTCTCTCTTCACAACATCCATAAAACTTGCTGGTCTTCCTCTGAGCCTCCAGCCTAGCAACTCTGAGTTCAACACCTTTTTGTACAGACCACCTTCATCTGGTCTCATTGGATTTATTTACAAATCCAGTGAATCCAGTCTCTCTGCTGTAATCAATCATTCCTATAGTCCCTCCATTCTTGTTAGTCCAAAAGACAGCTAGGCATGGCCATAGAAATTTGGTGTCACAATGATCATGGCCAAGATTATTGCGATTATTATAAAAGCTGACAGTTTTAAAATTTTATGGGTATGAATTATGATAGTGTTGTAATTTGTTAGCGAAAGTGAAAACAATAATGATCTAGAAGATAACATCATGGACAATTATCTTTTTTCTGCATATCCTGATGATGTATGGTTATTATCTTTGTTGGTGATTATCACAGTTATATAAAATGTTTAACAAAGGATTATTGTCCTCCCTTTTTATCAAGATAAATTATATTATTGTTTATTGTCCCATCCCTACAACCTCAATATATTCATTACTGCCAGACAAAAACCTTGGTAGAAAATAATCATTAAAAAACCAAACCAGAACAAACTGTAAGTAATTTACAACATACACTCCAATAAGCTACTCAGTGAAAAAAGTAGGACAGTGCAAAGTGGAATTATGTGTAATAGGAAAATTACAATGCTACGATTTGTTGTGTTGATCATTCCTTGGAAACAGACTGACATAATTATATTCAGCTGGGAAGGGCTTGTTATATGATGGAGCATTGTAAATTCTTTAAAAATGCATTTGAAATGGACTAAAAATGCAAGTAATTCAGTTGCTTTTGTTCCTGTAGACTGATCAATATTGTCTGTATTGTATATTTTAAGTAGCTATAAAACTAAAGCAATGTGTAAATCAATAGAAGTTTTATGAATATTGTGATAGACTATTCATTTGTTTCATTTACCTAGTCTTTGCAGCTCAGTGGTGAAAAAGGTATTAAAAGTCATCACAAAACCATCTAGCTTCAGCGCCATATTAGTGTGGGCTATTCCTATTATTAATCTCAGCTTGTGTTTTTATTGCTTTTCCAGCCCACTTTATTAAAAACTGCATCTGCATTGTCCTCAGTATGAAGGGCAGAGTATAATATAGCACAGGAAATGAGAGGATTAAGTGTTTCGGTGCAGTCTGTTGTTGTATTCATTTTTGAGAGATCCCTCCAGGCTCTTGCTGTTTTCACTCACATAGTTCCCAGGTCTGATCAAATCTAATGTAAGCTGCATTACAGAGAAATAAGCACTATGTGATAACTGTGATAAATAGTGCAATAACGGTCAGCAAAATTCGGACAGGTGAAGCGAAAACAACCTTTCATATATTAATAATACAGGACTAAAAACAGCGTCAAATGCAATCAGAACTAAGGCCAGACTAAACAAAGAATAAGGACTATTTCTCAATCAAGACTGAATGCAACTTAAACAAGGAATTAAAGGTGCGCTACATAATTTTTCTGCTGACAAGTTCGCCACTCCATAGGGTTGCCACGGATTGTTCCACGGTATGGCAAAACATATCTATTTTAACAATATGGTGGAGGGGCAACCCCACAGTGAAAATGCATGTTTTTTAAAGATTTTTTTTTCCGAGCAGTAAAACACTAGACACCATTTAATATTACCTTACTGAACATTTCAAGCAAAGCAATAACATCTCCACGGAGACAAGCAGGTGGCAGACTCTCTATTAGTCCATGTGCTCCACAGAGCACATTTAAGTTGCACTAAACTGGAATTACATCATGACTAACATACGTCTCAACAGGATATCAACCAGGTCTTACTCAGGACCAAACTAGGTCCAGCAGAACTGAAAAAAGCACTGCATTAGGTTGAAACCAAGTATATTTCTCAACTTACAGAGGCAACGCATGGAGATTTATAACGACTTGTGACATAAGTGTACAATATTACACATTTAATCTTTGTATTGCAGTTCTGTTACTGGGTGTTTGTTTGCTATACTTGCCATGTCTGCAGCTGGTTTTCAAAGTGCCCTTTACACGTCAGTCTGCCTAGGCGGGTGGGGTGCGTTGGGGTGGGGTGTCTGAATGTAGGTCAGTGAAGACACACCCCTCTCCCCTAGCAGTGCCCCTGCTTTCCTCTCTCCTCCATTTTCCCCCCTCTGCTCTCTCCTGCTGTGACGCAATGCAGACATTCTCAGCTTCTGCAAAACACCATATTTCCCATTAACAAAATAACACAAAAGCATGGTGAGTCAGTAGTCGCCATATGGAGGGCCTAATGATGCAAATGTTTAGAGCAGTGTTTTGGGCAAAGTTTTTATTTATTTTTCTTTCTTTTTTGTGGGAGATTACATAATGTTCTGTTGTTGCATAATGGGTGGAATATGCACCAGTGGTGGCACATTTGTTGAAAGGCGAAAGCTGAAAAGTGTGTCATGTCTTCCCAGGGTGTGTTTGCTATGGAAACAAGACACTTTATAGAGTAAAGAAAACAATGGGTGCGCAGTGGTAATACATGGTGTGTGTGCGCAAAACTTAAAATAGAATCAGATGCGAAGATGATCAGACAGTAGAAGTACAGTAGAAAATACACCATATTCTCTTATTCTACTTTAACTTAAATTTAAGTTTAACTTTCTACTTTAACTTAAATTAGGCAACATTAATAATTTTGGGAGAAAATTTGTTTTTGGCCACTCACTATATGAATTAAAATAGACAGGTCTGGGTACATATCTTTACCATTGTAAGATATAGGGCAGTGTGTTAGCGTATGGTCTGCAGTCTCCAGCTTTGGTCCATTTGAACATTGACACACCTTTAATTTTGAGGATTTTTTTATAAACTTGCCCAAAACATTAAACAGTACTGCGTATAAATATAACTTGTAATTACCCTCTACAAATAGCATGCTTTTATTTCTATATGGCCCACTATTACAGACCATACAAACAGAGTTACAAAGTTTAAACCCACACCGACCTCCATGTATTATGTAAGTGAAATCTGTTCTACCACACCATGGACACTAGAGGGCTCTGGATCAACTCACACACACAAAGCTACATTGAATGATTGTAACAGAAAAATCTCTGCCGGATCCAAGATTTTTACATATTGGATGGTGAAAGGATAGGTGAGAATTCGTGATTGGAGGCAGATGGTTGGACAAAGGTGCAAGAAAGCTGTGTGAAAGCAATTTGGAAATAAAATCAATATGAGACAATGAATAAAAGCTGAAATTACAGCATAGTGAGGAATAGTTCATGAAATTGGTATTTAAATTAGGTTGCACAAAGAAAAGACAAAATTGTGCTGTTAGAGCAATGTGAAAATGTAGGCTTTATCTCAGTATTTTAAAAATCACTTTTCATCAAAATATACTCTATACACTGTTGTGACAACAGCCTTGTGAGTATAAATAAATAATAACTAAATAGAAATGCACCCTAACCTGCAGAATCTACAAGTTAATACCAAAACACTATTGTATAGTTTTACACCACACTTGACACAATCTCTCAGGATTGGTGTAAAGAATACATTGGTTGGTTTGTAGATTTGTATTGTAAATAGTTGTATTTAAAACAAATTTAACAAAATGGTTGTGTTATGAGTTCTAATAGCTGAAAACATAAATGATTCAATGATTCAGGGGGGGCTCTTGGAAACTATTACGTTTGTTCAGTTTTTGTCTTACATAAAGACATGACACAAGCTGTGAGAGCCGGTGTCCAGCGGTGACCACAGATGAGGTGACAATAGATGTGGGTCATGGGGCCAAATGTGATTCAGGGCAGGAAGCAGAAATAGTGCCGTGTTGTTGAGCGAAATGTGCGGAAGGATGGAGCATGTCTTTCCTCTGCTGATCAATGTAACCATCTTGTTTTTGTGTCTGCACATACGTATGGACATGTGTGAGCCCATCATCACTGCTGTAAAGTGGGTCACATGGCAGCACACACAGATTCATCCTCAGATAAACACCATACTGTTACCATGACAACCCTACGGACCAATGAAAAAATATTAGATTTGTATCATAATTTCACGCCAAAACAGATGATAGCCTATGTATTAAAATGTGTTAAATAGTGAGTGCTATAGTGCAATTAACAATACATAATTAGTCACACAGCTTACGTTAAATGTTGCGTAAAGGCAACAGAGTACACCCTCTATTTAAACAAGCCCAAGGTGTGGACTTCAACCTGATCTGCAACAAGTAAAAGAAGAGACAACTGAAAGGGTGGGGAGATGTAACGTCACAAAAGCTGCAGCATGTTGGTCAAGGCAAGCCTGGACAAACACATGAATAAGTCTCAAAGGGTACAAGATGTAACATGTGGAAAACACAATAGGCTACAAAGACGACTGGTACAGAGGGAAGGGAACCGCTACAATTATCTATAAAATTGCATTGCGTGTGCAAGTAATCAAAACATGTGGTTCCTCTTAGCAAATCCAAAACTGAATGCGGTCAATTTGTTAACATATAACATTGATATCAAAAGATACATTTAATTTAAAGTCACAGTATATTATTGTGTACTGTTAGTGGGCTTGCATCTCCATAAACCTGACTTATTTGGCCTGGAGGAATGCCCCCTCCTTCTTGTTTCCTTAGAAATGTTGTTCCATTGGCTATAATCTTCTACATTATGGCATAAAACGTATCTATGTCTTTGGAGAATGCTCTGAAGTATGTTTTTAATTTTCTCTTTCCATGAACTCATGCAGATGAGTCACCTTCAAAAAGTCACATACTGTACCATTAAGGAAGCAAATCAAGCATGGAATCTTTTTTTAATTATGTGTGCAGTAGGTATAATTGTCTGTTACATAAAATTAATTATAAAGAACATCAGGTTACCAAACTCAGTGTCTTTGAATGGAACAAACTTAAAAAAGTATATATGAAAAATATTCAAGCTTAAGAAGGCCAAATGTATATGTGGCTATTGCTGAATCAATAATTTATCATGTTTTTTAGACTTTTGCCAAAACTACAGTGGTAAAGATTAGCTTGGTGATTAGGTTAGGTGACATACTAGGCAAAATCATGCGCAGCTGATGTAAATATCCTGTGTGTAGTCAAGATGAATGCAATATATATAATAGTTCTTTACATTTGATAGCTGTGTAGCAGTCTCCATAGTGAAAAATAAAGCATGGCACTCAAAAGAAATTAGTTAACCCGCCATATCTATCCATCACTAACCGGTCTAACCAGAGTTTACATCACCGCTGTTATTTGTAGACTCTTTACATAAAGGAGATTGGTGCCAAAAAGGGCAGTGGAGGTGAAGCTTGTGTCTTCACTGAGTTTGACAGTAACCTGCAGTCAACCTCTAACTTCTACACTCCTGAATAAATACTACATAAATTTGTATGACTCTTAATTACATCAATTAAAGCACATTAAAATACAACTAAATACCCATGGGATTCCAAATCAGGTTAAAGAGTTGTACTTAACAATAAGTGGTTCATAACTGGATTGTTAATAGTTGCCTCAGTTTGTATGTTCCAAACAGTATCTATTTTTAGTTAAGTTTTAGTCATATATTTGTTCTGGTTAAAAGCAGTAGTTGCAGTAGTTCATACAATGGTTGGATTGGCAGACTGGGATTCTGAGTGTGCAGAGAGAAAGATTTTGAGAGGCTTACCCAGCTTGTAAAATACAGAACAATGGTAGGCCAGGCATGATTTCTCAAATACAAACATACACACAGCTATAGTCATTTCAGTCATTACAAAAGCAGAAGTACTACAGTAATAGTCTAAAACCTAATCAGTTGTTTTAATAAAAGCAAACAAGTACTAGTGATGCAATTGGAAAAGTAGTTAACAGTGCTTGTTGTAATACAGATTATAGTACCACTAGTAGTTGTAGCCATTACTATTTCAGCAGTAGTAACGATATGACTTATTTACAGTATGCTGACAGAGGTACTTTTTCCAAATAACAGCACATTTACTTGGGTACCCTTGCCTTCCAACCTTGCACAGCAAGATGAATTATTGCGATATTTTTTGAGTTAGAACTCAACTCAGTGTGCTACACATATCAATCTGGCATGAGCCAGGTTACCTGCTTTCACTGAACAGTACAATACACAGTATGCTTACTTTATACAGTAACAGAAATATTTAAGGGTATAGGATTAATTAATGGCGCAATATAAGCGTGAATAACTTCTGAACCACACAGTGCGTGTACATATGCGCTGGTGGAAGGGGTCCAAAAAAGGCAGAGAATTCTTAATGTGCAGTTCTTCACATTCCTCCCCGAGTGTTTCCATACATCTCACTGTACTGTATATGGACAAGTGTTTATTTTAATGCTTTCAGGTTTCCACTGGATAGTGTTAAGGCTCTCATACAATATTAATTGTCGATCAAACAGAGTATAGTTGAAAACATATTAAGGCATTTTGTTTAAGCATGTATTAACATTTTTGCAAATATACATTATCATAAATATACATCATCAATGGCTGTTATAATACATGCCATATTTTGAAATCATGTTGCAGTGCTCTGTAGCTCTACAGGATTAATGCGCAAGCTTAGACAAAAGTTGAGTGTGTAGAAATGAATGTAAAAGATATAAAAAGGCAACAGTGAGGCGATAAGGAGAGATGCAGAATCGAGAGGCATGGAGGAGGCTGGCTGTTGTTTAGAGTCAATCTGACACACTGACCTAGTGACGCATCAAAGCTCTCCAACTCCAGATTACAGGAGCCTCGGGCAGGGAGGGGGAGTCATGGATTAGCCCTAGCTCTCTACAAGAGAAAACAAGGAGATTAGCTGCTCTGTGGATAGATCTGAAATAATCTCAAAGCAAAGTGACTGGCACGGACGGGCACAGAGTAAGAGGAACATGGCCTGCTATTAAAAGACATTATCTGAGCGGTGATATGAATGGAGAGGTTTGTAATAATGCATGTAACGGGGGTGAAGGAAGAAGTGGATGCAATGTCTTTGTGCACAAACTGTCCATGCAGCCTGGGTGAACCATGTGCACTCAATCAGTTCCAGTCTCTCCCTCATCCCCACAAAGGGTCTTTGATGTGAACAGGGCTGTACATTCTGCCGGAGGGAGTCACAAGGCCACAGTAGCTTTGATGTGAGTCAGGAGGACCGTATGCTGTTGGTGATGATGGGACAGGCTGCACAACGTTTGCTGTAAAATCTGTGACAAACGCAGATGGAGTGAAAAGCAAATAGAGCTGAACAAGTTAACCAACATCTCTTTGCACAAATTTGATTCGTAGAGCCATGGATGTGTCCAGATGAGGACTGCACAGTATCAATAATGCTGAAGTTTCAGTTGGTTAGAGAAAACATGACAAAAATACTTAAAAATGCTAATAACACAACAGTTTTATTAAGAGCTTTCCTAGGTGCTCTAAGTTACTTCACCATTATAATGCATTATTCATACACTCGGCACACTTGGTGGTGGTAAATTACTTATGTAACCACAACTGCCCTGGGGAAGGATGCTAGCCCCTTCGGCCAGTATGCTCACAAGCAATCACTTACACACACACCAGATCCATTATCAAGGTGAGTGAAGAGTATTGCTCAAGGACACAACAACATATACACCTTCTGGTTTTGGTATAAGTGTATAATTGTAACTCACTTACAATTAGTGATCAGAGGTTTGTTCAAATGAGTCAGTGTAATCCCTGCACAATGGTCAGTCGGTACATATTTCTACCTCTATAAAAAACAAAGCAAAGGATAGCAAAGTTTTGCAGATATATCTGCTAGATGTGCTTTGGTAATGCTTGCTGTGCATTTAGACACACATTTGGACTGCAGTGCTGCTTGTTGTCAGAAAAGTTATGATCTAAACATCCAAACATTTCTGCTTCATGTCCTCTGGCTTCCTTCGGCTGCCTTATCCTGTTATGTTGTCACTGGCAACGACCC
Organism: Scartelaos histophorus; assembly: GCA_000787155.1. NCBI lineage: Eukaryota > Metazoa > Chordata > Actinopteri > Gobiiformes > Gobiidae > Scartelaos > Scartelaos histophorus. The sequence goes on along the minus strand of KN507526.1, from coordinate 14,680 downwards.
AAAGACCGGAAAAAAATCCCCTCTCTGGTTTTCTTCTTCCTTTTTCCTTTTATTTTATGATCAGGAAAAACAAAATGTCTGCCGAGTAGAAGTTTTGCTCCAACAGTCTCATACCTCCTCCTCTCCTCCACTCTTTTTTTCTCTTGGTTCAACTGCAGTTACGTAAGAGCTGAGGTCAAAGTGTCAGCGCTGTTGTCAAGGGAGACGCTGAACAGAGGGGCTTTATGGAAGAGGAGTGGGGCCATAATGTAAACCAGAGGAAAACTGAAGAAAATTATGAAAAATATTGGAAAGTATTTTTAAACTTTATATGGTTATGATGTTAATTCCTGTACCAGTGGCCATGCTGTGTTGAGAACAAAATAAGGAAAGTTATCAGAGGGAAGACTCTTCTACTGGAAGTGTTTAAAAGTAGTCTGAAGGAATGCATTCTCTGCTCATATGACTTTGCATTGATTATACTATAAAGATGGATTAATTTGTTTATTGTGTGTGTAAGCAAAAGTTATGCAGAAAGGAAAAGGTCCTGCAGAGCAAAAACAAAAGACTGTAAGAATCTATAAAAAGTGAGAGGCAGACGGAAAAAGAATGCCTGACTGTAGCCACTGTGCGCTGCTGCTCCACTAACCTAGTTTGAGTAATCTCTGCCTCGGCGCTGTTTCATAACACCGCTGCCAGAACATTGCATCATAAAAGGCCCCCTCTCCAGCTCAACTCCCCCCTCTGCCTTCATCTCCTCCCCATTCACACCACATATATCCACCCACCTCTCACCAGCGACCACTGTCCAAAGAACACGGCATAATCCAAATCTCTGTATTCATCCACAAAAACGGCCCACTGGAGTGTAATAGAACAAAAAGATGAGATATGGGATTCAACAGCCAAAACTAACCTAATATTTTCAAATTATATAATCCGAGAGTGTTAGGAAACAAGAACAGATAAAAATGAGATCAACTCTGTATTGAAGTGCAAATTTAGGAAAAAAAAATGAAAGCAGCCTGTTGTTTTATCCTGCCATGACTTTCCTGTACTAAACTGACCTGTAATAACTCTGCTGCTTGTGCAGCTGTATTGTACTGACAAAGACAAAATATAGAAATTAAAGCATTTTAATTTTTTTATTGCAGTAACAAAATCCAGAGATCTACTTCACAGTGACTTTTTCCTTTCATTGCATATTATGAGTTTGATACAACAAGGACTTGGAGGGAAAATAGTACACAGAAAATAAGCGCCTGGTGGATTGTTGAGAATGTGGCTGTCTTATTGCCAGTAATAAGTAAACTGTACATGACATTTGTGTAAAGGATCTATTATTAAGTAGTAAAATTATGGTCTGTAGGCCAATAGAAACTAAAGATACAGGATAATTAATTGCTTAGTGAATGTTAGTTTAGGCCAAGCCTTAAAGGTACCAGCATAACCTGTTATAAAAAGTATTGTAGTTAAAACTATGTAATTAAAAGTATGGAGGAAAGAGTTGTCAACTGAACTCCTCATGATGAAGTTCTTCAAAGATCTATGAATGATTTTCTGCGACAGAAAATTGGTAAACGTCGGTACATAATCTCTTGCCAGCAGCATTAAGTAACCACACCTTTGCTTTTTTATTGTGACTACTGACCGTGTATTTCCCCGAGTTTGGCAATTGAAGTCTTCACCGATCCACCTTAAACTCGCGCCCGTGCGCGCGTTCCCGAGAGCTGCTTCGAGAGGAGCTGTCGGCAGTGAGATCATGTGAGACTCCACGCTTAGAGAAAGTAGGTTAGCAGGGTAGACTGAGGAGGAGAAGAACGGACGGAGAGTCACAGCACTGAGGGGGGCCGAGCGCACCACTCGAATACCGTGGGACTATTCCATTAAAAAAAACTACATCCATCCAAATCCACTCGCGGCGGATCCACGCGCGCTACCATGCGAACGAAAACGTCCTTTTTGATCATTTTATTTCGCTTGGACTTGACCGAGCGATAAAGGACACTTTGGGGGTACTTTTTTTCCAGCCCTGCAGCCAGGGCGAAGTTAATATTCAGGGTTACTTGACGCCAGTTATTTGCACGCTTTTCTTTTTTATTATTGTCAGTATAGAACAATCGCCAACCACATGTAGTTCCCGTCGTTGTAAGGAACCACAGTCAACGAAATACCACCATGCGAGGTAAGTCTGTACTGAACTGGACTGAATTATACGTGTTTACTCGAACTTGTCGTTCATATGGAGTGTACGGTGCGTGCAAGTGCGTTTAATCCGTGGCTGGAATGACCACATGTGTGCGCACGGGGTTTTGAGTGCGCCTGTTTTCCTCCAGTGCGCATTAATCCCGCATGACTGGATTAGTGCGGCTCTGAGCTTCAGTGGTTGTATGGACATCGTGCTCTCATCCATAATTTGAATATTCATTTACTATAGAATGATCTATTACACTGGCTTAACTAGTCTATTAGCTTTTGCTTGCTGAATGTGTGTGAAAATTGTATGCGCAAATTTGGGATATGGGGATCAGAAACCCAATGTCTTAAATGTTTGATCAAATACCTCATATTACAAGAGTGTCTTCGCTTCTCTAAAATTTGCAAAGGGATCCATAGTGTTATGCAACGTGGAGGGGAGGAGCGTAAGAGGAGGTTGTTGTTAACCAAAACATGAATTATGTAATCAAGAAATTATTGTACTCAAAAGCAGATACTCTTTCTACCATAATTTCCAGTGAACCCAGCCTATACGTATTAAAAACATAACTTTTACGTGTGCAATGTGTAATGAGAATAACATCATATATTCAGCATAATTTAGGTCTAAATTAAGAATTCGAAATAAAATGTCTTAATACAGTTATCACATAAACAATATAGTGTACATTTAGGGGCAGGTTTGTGGTGTTATCGTTATTATGTGACGGTGACATCGTGCCCGCATGGCCAACAGTGTGAGCGCAGAGAGGGAGAAAGGTTCTGGCTGTTCCACTGACCTAGTTATGTCACCAAACATTATACAGCATTCGTAGCGGTGGGAGGGGGGGAAGCATTTGGAAGCGCCAAGCCGAACGTCGTGCACTGCCATGTGCAGAGACAGACTGGAGGGATAGGCGTGCTATTACACTCGGAGTGGAGTAAATTACATACATATATACATACAAGATAAGCTACATTAAATAGATATTTAATGTAACTATCTTTATTTCTTTGCCTAAACTGTAAATCACATGCTAAGCTTAAGAGATAAGATAAGAGAATATACCTGGAGAATGTTGTAGACTGGAATGTGAGAGTACAACATCCTATACTGAGGAGGAGTAGTTTTATCAGCCTCAGTCAGAGCACAGTGTCCTGTTAGAGGGAGGAAAGAGATGAATATTTAAGGCATAACTGTAGGGGGCTCTGGTGGAGGGAGGGAGCCCAACTCTCAGGCAGGATATCCTAATGTAAACAAACTATGGCCTGGTCTGAGCTCACTGTTCTCAAATGTTGGTTTTTCATTCAAACTGTCCATTCTTGATTAGAATCCACAAACACAATCTCAGCACAAGTGGAGCTTGATTTCACACATTAGTCTTCATATTTATTTAAATCAGTAGAAATGACTCATTCTTACAGAGTTGATCAGGGATTACCAGCACCAGCAGAGATCTGGGACTGGATAAATTCTCTTTATTAGAACTGTTTTTATGGAGTCAAGGATCACAAGACACTTTGTTGTCACAGACAAACCTCTGTACAAGAGGCCCATGGACTCCTTCGTCCTCTCCTAATCCCCTTTCCTGGGCCCCAGCCTGGCCTCTGCTGGTATTTGCATCTTTGAAAGTAAAGGCTCTTGATTTGAATGCTGTGGCAGCTGGCCAGCCAGGTTTCATAAGTCTTAGTAACATGATTCTTTTAAAGACTGTGTTAAATATAGCAATAGTTAAATAATAAGTTATGATTAGTACATACAATTTCAGAATTTAATTTAGATATGTGAAAATGAGTTTGTTTTTGACTGATGTTTTTTGTCCCGTACTTTCTACTGAATCATGTTCATTGAAATGGTGAAGACCATATTCAGTTGACCAGTCTGCTTTGTGATTGGCATTCAGAGTCTTTGAAAACACCTACTAGAGGAGAAAAGGCCCCTGCATCTCCTTGAGCCTACAGCCAACAGTGCAGGCATGACTTAACAAGTGCCAAGTGTAACATGTCAAACTGTCAGTCTTTTAATGACAAGAGAATGAACTCAACATGCAACAATGGGTGCCATTAACCTGTTGCTATAGGCCAATACTAACTACAGTTGTGTAATAAGCAAATAAGAACAGCTTGTTTTTTTTAACTAGTGCTATAGACTTAGCAACATTATGTACCAAGGCTATGGAGATGACATAAACTGAACACTTGGTGAGAATGTGGAGGGTCAAAGGTTTCCTCTCCTGACATACTGACATATTGCCTCTTAAGACACTGAGCTCCAGAGAGGTACAGGGAGACATAACGTGATTTCTTTGAGTTTTGTGCTGCCGCACCTTTCCTGAATTAGTCCTTTGTTCAGAGAGCAGGTACAGGCAACAAAAAAGCTGACTGACTGTTCGGGGGCTCTATATGTGAACCATAAAGTGTCCATCTCATGTGAAATGTTTTGGGTGTGGCATGCTAACTATTTTATAAATATTCTCCTCAGCAAAATGTCTATTTTTGTAAACATTTTGAATATTTGTGTGCTTATTTCAGGAAGACAGAGAAAAGTTCAAATGGTTAGTTGGTTTTTGCTCTAGGAATGTACGCCAGGAGGGCAGAGGCCAGACAGCTGAAACTGATGTTGTAGTCCCAAGTCGACAGAGACATTCAGCAGTGTTTAAGATAAATAATTATGTTAACATATCACCCTCAGCATGAGAACAGAATTCAGTATTTCAGTGATTTAAAAGATCAGATCATTGACTTCCTGTAAATTACCATTTTATGCCTGAAGGCAGACTAAAGATGATATTGTTATCAGGACATAATTTCTTATTTCTGTTGGTGGACATGTGCATAGAAGCAGGAGGCATGGTGTTTGTGTGGTTGTGGCAGCAGGGGCATTTGGGCATCTGTGTAATTCTGTCTCGCAGACCAGAAGACCAGAATAGACTGGACCAGAGCAGAAGCTCAGTGTCACTGCCTGGGCAGAGGGGTGGCCACAGAATAACTGACATTCACGCCAGAACTCCTCTGCTGGGTGCACAGAGGTCAGCTGCCAGACTCAGAAAAAGGGTCAAATTATACAAAGAACAACAAGCTATAGTTTGCATGGAAACAAGAGTGTTTTAGGCTTGTATAAAACTTGGTGAACTTGAGAATATTGACAATAATATGTTAATATTTTTTGTTGTTATGTAACAACCAAATTCCAGATGCAGGAAAATGAGCCGTTGGGGAAATGTTTTACAGGCAGTCGGTGCGTTGATGGTTCCACCTTAAAACTAGTCTGCGGTGAGTCGGGATTGTGCCTGACTCCCTCCTCCCTCTCCCCCTGCAGTGGGAAAGTGTGTCAGTAGGACAGAATGTCCACATGGGCTGACAGGCTACAGCAGCCGAGCGACATGTGAGTCAGCCAATAGCAAAGGGAATCAGAGTAGTGTACAGCCAATTGGAAGGCAGAAATCTGAGGAGGGCAGGGACTTGGTGTTGCTAGAGTGAGCTTGCTGAATGAGTGTTGTGAGGAATGCTTGCAGACAAGAGTTATATAATCATGAGGTGCGGGAGGGGCAGGGGAACCTGAGAGAAAGACAGGAAGAGAAGGGAGGGAGCCATTTTTCCATCGCATGCCTGCAGCTGCCCTCATCAGTTAGAGCCCTTTAGTCAACACTTTTCAGAAACAGACGGCTGTTTAATAAGATGGAAACGTAATGGAAATGATTATTTCACTTCTTAACCACAGAACAATGCCATTTTGACGCCAGACAGTTTAAATTGCCCTACACTTTTCATTAGTTTGATCAGATAACTTTTAAAAAGTCATAAGTAAGAGCAACAATAATCAATGATATGGTTGCTCTGTGAAAGGTCAGTGGAGGCAGCGCTTGTGTTTGTATGTGCAGCTGTCATGTGATTGTCTATCTGTTTGTACACTGTGTACTCACTATGGGGGCCGCATTGGGCACTTACAAGATTTCACAGCCTGACCATGCTATTAAGATCAAGGCAATCAAATGATAGAAAATATAACATTCATAATGTTTACAATATGTATTGTTGTATCTTAAATGCTCAAAATGTGTTCAATGAATGTACAAAGTATGTTATGTGCAAAGAAAAAGCACTGTTTTGAGATTAGAAGGAACTGATACCAAAAAACTGGTTGAAAGACATGCTGTTATTATTCACAGGTAGGGGGTTCAAAATGTGCTCTGTCCATATGTGAAGGACATAACTAAGATGACTCAAATGAACCTATCACCACACTCACTCAGGGGACACACATTAATGGGACCATCTCTCAGTGGGAGGCTCAAAGAAGAGGATGAAGAAAACATGACACTTTAGGTTTGTCAGACAGAGGCACTTGGTCAAAAGACTTCAGGACATGACTTTCTAATAATAACATCTTAAGTACACAGAGTGTCAGAAGTCTGACTGTGATGAGATAAAAGCATCATGACCTTTGCAAGGCCTCAGCAGATAACAACGGCCATGATTTCGATAAGAGGCTGTAAGTGACGAAAAGTCAAAGATACTGGATAATTGCTTAACTACTGGAAAATAGGTCTGATTTCAATCAGAATCCATGTGCTTGGAAACCTTGGTGACATTAGATCAGGTCATATTCGATCATATAACACATGGTGATGAATACAGTGTAATAAGTAACTATATATTTTTGTGTTTTATACTTACAGCCCAGATTGAGGTCATCCCGTGTAAGATCTGTGGGGACAAATCCTCAGGAATACACTATGGAGTCATCACCTGTGAAGGCTGTAAAGTAAGAAAAATACAAGAAAAAAATAAGAATGTACTATTGTTCAAAAAGCATCACTTTTTAAAAATGATTCTTATATGTTTATGTTTAGGGTTTCTTCCGTCGCAGTCAGCAAAACAACGCAATGTACTCATGTTCCAGGCAAAGGAACTGTCTCATTGACCGAACCAACCGTAATCGCTGCCAGCACTGCCGTCTCCAGAAGTGTCTGGCTTTGGGCATGAGTCGAGATGGTAAATACAGCTAATATTTGCAGTAACTTTATGTTCCATCTAAAATAATGTATTTCCACTGTTGCCAAATTAGTTTATAACCCTAACTAAAAAGCTGATCCTCATGAATTTCAATGTCTCATGTCAGTTGTTGTGAAAAGACCCACATCAAGTATTCTGAAAACTAAATTCTGTGACTGATAAAGCAAACACAGATACTAAATCTAAAAAATAAATAAATAAAGTTATATTTAATTTGAATTTGTCATTGCTCTCAACAGCGGTGAAGTTTGGCCGCATGTCAAAGAAGCAGCGTGACAGTTTGTACGCCGAGGTCCAGAAGCATCAGAAGTCGCAGGAGTGTAATGGGTCTGGAGGAACAGGGTCCACTGCTCTATCTTTACCCAGAGAGGAGGGCATCTGCAGCAGTGCAGGCGAGGACGGAGAAGAGGGTCTGAGCCGCTCCTACAGCAGTGGAGGATCCAGCTCAACTCTTAGTGACCTTGATGACATCGCAGCACTGCCAGACCTCTTTGACCTGCCGCTGACGCCTGAGGAGGCCAGTCAGTACTGCAGCCTGGAGCTGCTGGGCGGAGGAGGCGGTGCAAGTACAGGCAACACTTCCAACTCCTCCTCAGCATCATCCTCTTCCTCATCCCTGTCCAATCAGAACTCTCCACAGCAGACCATACTGGATGGCCCAGATAGCGGTATCCAACTCTCTAATTCACTGCTGGACAGTCTGCCAGACGACTGCTCAATAGCAGATCTCGGTGAGTGTAAACAGGTGGACAAGAGTGCCAAGAGTTGATTGTGAAAATGTGGATTTTAGTGACCCTTTTTAAGAGAAGATTAATTTTCAAAATCCAGTAGGTGGCTAATATCGTTTACAGTAAGATGATCTGGAAATCACCAATAATTAGCTGTGGCTCACTGCCCCTCTGTGTAAGCAGAAGCAGGAGAGTTGTCTGATGTTTTGTGATATTTGTTACAAATGCCACGCTGCTTTTGATGGATGAGGCATCAAGGAAAAACATAAACTGCAAAGTGACACATTAATTAGAGCTGTGACATAAGTGAAGACAAGCGAAAGGGCACAGATTGAAAACCAGTCTTGATTCATATAAAAGCCTTGAATAAATGGTAGAAAACAAACTGATGGTAATAACTCCAGATATGAAACTAAACTGTCTCTCCAAGGCCGTGTAAGTGATGACTGATTAGATTGTGAGACCTTGACAGACTATATGGAGTTGTATCTCTACGGTCTCTATGGCATCTTGCATTCTGAGAAAATGTTTTTTGTTGAGGTATGAATGCAGAGAGTTTGCATGGAGCTTGCATGTGTCTCCCAGTGTGTGGGTTTGTTTCCTCCAGGGACTCCGGTTTTCCCCATCAACCAAAATCGCACACAATAAATCTTCTAAGCTAGTTCTGATCAAGAACTGCTCAAAATTTCCAAATGGGTCCCCAAGCCCTGCACTGCAGTGCCCACTGCTCCTGCCTGCTCCTTGACAGATGGGTCAGTGCAGATGACACATTCTCCTATGGGGAGAATAAATGCTATCCTTAACCTGCCATCACCTGGAGTTGACAACAAAGCTTGTATTTGAGCAGTCCTTTTTGGTATCCACTATGCAACCATCATCAGTGTGCTTATTTGGTTCTTCACAGAGCGAATCACTCAGAGCATTGTAAAGTCCCACTTGGAGACATGCCAGTACAGTGCTGAGGACATGAAAAGGTTCACCTGGGTGCAATATACACCTGAGGAGGCACGGAATTTCCAGAACAAGGTAGATATTATTTCTTAAAAGTGACCTTGGAAGTGAAAATACAAAAGTCCTACTACTGACGCTTCTTTGTTTGATTTGTGTTATTTCTCTAGTCAGCGGAATGGATGTGGCAACAATGCGCACACCACATTACTAATGCTATCCAGTATGTGGTGGAGTTTGCCAAGCGCATCGCTGGCTTCATGGACCTGTGTCAAAATGATCAGATTATTCTCCTCAAAGCAGGTCAGTGCAGATTTTGAAGTTGTATTGTCTTATTACTTTAATAACTGTATACTGGCATTAAGTCAACTAAGATGAAATATGCTAACTTAGGCTCCCTTCTGTTTTGTCTCCAACCTTCTACCTACACCTACCTATTTAAACCATCTTTTATTATTTCTTAAACTGGCTAAAAACATTTAAATACTTAAAATAATGTATGAACTGCATATATCTGACAACGCGTTTACTTAACACAAATGCTTTGAACTGAACAAAACTTGACGGATATACTTAATATTCGGTTATTTGTCAATTTTTAAATGGTTCAAAAATGTCTAATATATGCTCCAATCTGGGTCAAAATTATTTACATTTTGTTGTGTTGTATTGTGTGCATGTTGGAGTATCTTGGGCATTCGATGTCCCTTCGTCCCTCTGCTCTTCTTCTCCTATCTCTCCATCTCTCCATCTCTCCACGTCTTTGCCTCTATCTGTGGCTCCCCTTTCAGGCTGCCTGGAGGTGCTCCTCATCCGCATGTGCCGAGCCTTCAATGTCAACAACAGCACTATCTTCTTCAACGGGAAGTTCGCCCCAGCACACTTCTTCAAAGCACTTGGTGAGGGCATGTATATAGTTACACTGTTAAACCTACTATTACAGACCGCTTACAGATGCCATGATGCCCTACAAAGTCAAATTATGTCGTTTATCTATTATCTTATTAGTATAGTTGTTTCCCCATTTGTAGAGGAGACTATGGTGCCCCCCTATTGCCTATTTTTACCCTCATAGTCTAAACTTATGCTGAACAAAGTTAGTAAAATAAAATATATCACATATATAGTGCCTGTAGTAGTCATATGTAGCTACACCTCTAATTAGTTAGTTATTAGAAACACAGTGACAGAGAATAGCAATAGCATTTCATTGTCAATTATAAAATCCTATTCTAAACAATTTAATTACTGAATAACTGAATCTTATTTTGTTTTTAACAGGTTGTGATGATCTGGTCAGTGCTGTGTTTGACCTTGGTAAAGGACTGTGCCGTCTACAGTTGTCTGATGAAGAAATGGCTTTGTTTAGTGCAGCTGTTCTCTTATCACCAGGTAATTTCTGTTCCTCTTGTTGCCTGAAATTTACATAAACATAAAAAGTTGACCAAGAAGTGTTTGGTCCTTCATGTTACAAAAGTTTTATTATCTCAACTCAGGGTCTTTTGGCAATTGCAGCAAAAATTTGAATCAACTTACAGTAAATGTGTACAGATTAACTGAAAAGTCAACCGTACATTTATCTTCATTGTATGTTTTATGTTTGTTATTCATTCTTTCTTTAATTTTTATCTAATTGTTACTTGCTGCATCTCCTTTACCATCTTTAGACCGACCTTGGTTGTCAGAAGGCCAAAAGGTTCAGAAACTTCAGGAGAAAGTCTACCTTGCTCTGCAGCATAGTCTAAACAAAAGTGGAGCCCCTGATGAAAAACTGGATAAGGTAAGAAGGGGCTGTGACTAGTGGTACTAGCTTTTTATTGACAGATATTTAGAGCACAATTTCTAAGTAAATAATTTGTTTTTTCTCTTCTCTAAGATGGTGTCTAAACTGCCTATAATGAAGTCCATCTGTAACCTCCACATTGACAAACTGGAGTTTTTTCGATTGGTCCACCCAGAGACCGCCTACAATTTCCCACCACTTTACCGGGAAGTGTTTGGCAGTGAGATGTCCCTGCCGGACTCTACGGACTGCTAGATACACGACTAGAGCTGAAAGTGTATTAAGAAGAGGTAGTGAGGCGAGGTGAAGCAGAGAAGGACATAGATGTTGAAGTTAAACAACCAGCAGTACAGAGACAATCCAGGACTTTAAAAACTCCTTCTCCTTTGATCCCAAAGTAGTCCTTCACTTTCCCAGCAGGCAAAAGCACCTTACACTACAGACCACAAAAACTCACGGTCCTCTGCAATGTAGCACTAACAATAAGTCAATGGGCATGTGTATAATAATATATAGCCCTTTATAGCACTAGACAGCTCCAAGCTCTGATCCACTGCAGATCAATCATTTGAATGTACCTCAGTCATAAGCAGCACCAGTGGGCATGTCAGATTACACCAACCGTGAATGTACCAAACCTGAACTTCACAAATTTACAAAGTGTTTTGTTATTGCAAAATATGGCAGCCATGCAACAATTACCTTATATCGACCACCATAGGGACCAATATTTACTCATTATTCTATAGGTAATACAGTTATGGTTTGACACACGGCTCAGGCTGATTCAAGCTCGCTAACAATGAAACAGTGTTCGGTGCTGCCTTTTTGTAGGCTCTTGTAATGCAATGAGAAACCTCAGTCCCGCATACCCCTACCCTTGTAAATGCCACTTAGAGACAGGACAAAATGAAATTAACTTTAATTTATATACACATTTATAAACAAATATTTTAAGTAAGAATGTAAATAAATGATTATATATAAGTATATGGAGAACGTTAGTTTGTGTGATTTCAGAGTGGAGCGCAGAGAAAAGCAAATAGTGAGATAGAGAAACCAAGACGGATCAAGAACGATGATTTTGTGGACTATTGCTTTCATGGACTACTTTCTGGTCTGACCGTACTCTCAGGTTTCTATGGCAACAACCCCTCTTATCCTGAGGGTCACCCAGCAGGGCAAAGCAAGACACTTGGGTGGACATTTGTTGCAGACGTGAGACAGTGGACTGGGATATTATGCAGCCAAGACAATCTGTTGTCTTGCGTCAAAACAAACAAGCTTTGAATGACTGCATCACTGCTGCCCCCAGTGGTAAGAAGATAAAAAGGACAGGACTCCATGGACTGTAGAGTTGATGTGAAAAGACGGCTTCTCCTGCTAGTCTCTAACCAGCACTCAGTTACATCAGTGTGGTAAAACGGTCTATCACTTATATTGTTTCTGTTGCCATAACAAACCAGTCTATAAACCCTCCAAGCTGGTTGGAGCAACTGTATTTTTATGTACATTTGCTGTTCCTCTTCCTTAAACCCAACACTTGCCAGAAGAAAAAGCACTTATTGTACTCCTCTTTCTCAGTGGACACTTCACCAGACAGAGTTACCAGCTGCCCCCTGGGTTGGGCATCAATGCCAGTAAGACTTGAGTAAATCCTTTGTTTTTTGATTCTGCATTTGTCCTTCAGCTGTACACATGTAACACACAGATAACTCACTTTTGGAAAGTTATGAGATGATTATGATGTCTTACCTGAGTGCTGTGATGTTGAGAGCAGCGTCCTCAGACCTGCTACTTGCCTCTCAGGGAGCTAGCTGTGATCCTGTCCCTTTATAACCAGTGTCGTCTTTAGCCTTGTACTTTTCACACCTTTTGCACCTAAGATGAGACCCATAACCATAATCACTGTGGACGTAAGCTCTATTTTTGTGAATGTTACTCACAGAGTGTCAAAGCCCTTTTCCTCTTGTCCTAATATTGTAAATGAAATTTACGAGAAATAGGAAAATAAAAAAATAAATCACTTAGAGTTCATGATAAATTTCAATTTCGGGGTTTATTGTTTGTTTTGCTGTGATTTTCATTTATTTGTCAGTCTTATATCCACAATTCTCTTTATATGTCACCACTTTGTCTTGTAAAATCAGATTTTTATTTTTTTTTGAAAGGTTAAGAAACACATCAAAGAATAGTTTGTCTCCCTCTTCTTACTGTATCACAAAATGTACAAGAGGTAGGCTATATTACTAGCCCAGGAGTCACACACGTTTATATTATATTGTCGTCCAACAGGATACATATATGTGGTTTTAAGAATGTAATAAATGGTTTCCTTTTCTTTGAAATCGATTCAACAGGAGTACTTGTCTTATTAAAAAGCAAAATAAAAAAATTTACAAAAGTTAAGTTAAATGTCTTTACATGCTGGTTAACTAGCTACCTGGACACTTCATGTGAGTGGTTAGCCATAAGACAAGTGTCCATGCATCTGATTCAAAGTCGCATAAAGCGATTTACAAATAACGTTTATCTGAAAATGTAGAGATATGAACGTAAAGGCTTACAGACAAAAGTGCTTGCTTTGTGACCCACTTTGGAGCGCGCATTGGAGCCTCCCACATGAAGTTGAGTCCAGGAAATTGTGGTTATTGGCGAGTTCCGCGGTGCAAAGTGAAGACGCACTGCTCCACTTCTGTTTGGTCTACGTGTAGCACAACTTTGAGGAGAAATTCGCCTAAACGTGTTTACCATCAAGACTGCAAGATGTCAGTCGCCGGATTTAAGAAGCAGATCTATAAAGCCACTCAGGTAACGCGCTACTTTTTAAAGATTAGCCACTTGCTAGCTAACTACTAGCCTGTTAACTTCCACAGCAGCAGCCACCGAAGTTAGTTAAAGCTACAGTTTTTAATAAAGTCTTAATGGCCCTTGTATTTTATGTTATGTAAGCTAAAATAAATAAATAAAATCATTTAAAACCAGAAACAAAACTATTGTATACCATAACTACATTCCGTATAGCTGCACTTGCAACAAAAAAGCTATGGTACTGTGTATCAGTTTCTTTTCTGCTGCTGTGCTGAGCTAAATCATCAATGCTGCTTTGAGTTCAGCTATAATCCATACTTGAATGTCTATTTATTAATTATGTATTCAAATATAATTTATCCTGTTTACGACCTGAGTGTGCTTATTTTTTCCAAATCGTCTAAAATTAATATTTATTGCAGTCACGTAAAGAAAAAAAAACACTTTTGCTTTATATTTTGTCAAACAGTTTAAAAGTTTTTAAAGTGGATGCCTTCTGGTCCTCATGTTGGGCGTGTACAATAAAGTGGAATTTGTTTTTTGAATAACTCAACTCAGTAACTGCCCTAACCAGTTCCTCACATAAAAATGCAAAACAATGCTGAAAATGTGTCATAATGTCATATAGCTTAGCCTTACACAGACCAATGATGTCATATAAAATTGTCTTTCTGTGCAGTGCAGTGCCTAGGTAAATGTATTATTAAAATTATATACCATCATATATATGATGACTGACTGAAAGTTGCATAACATGCACACAAGTAACATGCTTACAGTATTTTGAGTATAAACGGCATAGTTTTCAGCCTTGATTACTAGTTTGCTAACAATGTGAAAAATGTCACATTCATTGTATTACTTAATTGGTAAGAATGTATTATCAACATCAGCTGGTGTGGATAGTGCAAACCTGTCTGATGTGTACATAGTGGTCCCGTATGGAGTGGACACTTGGGCAGCATAGAGTTATTCAAAATCATCATAGTTAATATACTTAGTACACATATGTATATATATTGTATGCAATTTATTTATTTATAACATTGAATTGCTTCAAATTGAATCGAACTGAACATAAGTAATCCTAAAATGTACATGATGTACTGACAGTAATAATGACTTTATTTTCATTCAGATGATGAGTGAGAAAGTTGGTGGAGCAGAGGGAACCAAACTGGAAGAAGATTTCCAAGATCTCTGGAAAGTCAGTTAATAA
>JACN01025600.1:0-20605 GCA_000787155.1 Scartelaos histophorus | reverse complement strand
TCATGTTCAGGACACTTCATGTTCAAAAAAAAATAATTAAAACTGTTGACAATGACATTTGAGGACTTTTTTAAAAATTTTTTTTTTTTTTGAGGACTTTTTAAAAAACTTTTTTTTTGTGGAATCCCTTATGCAGCCCAGCCTCCCCCAGACTCTACCTCCAGTGGCCCCCAGGTAAATTGAGTTTGAGACCTCTGCTTTAATAGAAAACCAAAATTATAGGTGACACAACCCTGAGTCTGAAGCATCTGGATGGTAAGAAGCCAAGATCTGCTGATCTGCTGTTAACTGTTGAGGGAAACAGATGCAGTTGATCTAAATAAGTGCAATCCCAGCACACAAATGACCAAAATGTGTGTCAATTTTGAAAAGACAGGGGAGCACTATCTGTAATCTACCATTTTACAAGGTGGAACCATATACTAAAGGGACTAAGGGACACCAAACAATCAAGACTAGCAGGTATAGCAGCTAATTTGAAGAAAAGTTCCATAATTGTTATTTTGGGTTTGCATTTCATGGCCATTCAGGATTGATGTACTCACCCCCTTCCTACCCACACTAATTTGGCAGGGAGTGGACACTCAGCAAAGATGGTGTGATAGCTGTCAATCAAACTTGTTGATATTGCTAGTTAAAGCTGACCTTGTAAGGAGTGTAAAAAAGGATCTGATTGGTTGTTGTTCATATCTTTATTTACAGGCGAAATAGCAAAATGCCAGGGGGTACTTGAAATGATATCAGGTTTAAAATAAAGACGGAAATTAATAGTACCGAATATAATATCAATAGACACTGCTTTTGGGCGAAAATCTCAATCTTTTGCAATGTCAATCTTGATCTTAATCAGCAATCTAAAAATGTGTGGCTCCATCAATACTTGGGATTTTTAAAACCCTTTCCTTGTTGCCCACTCTGTAAAAGCCACGTTAGAGCAGGCCCCACTGGGGAGTCTTCTTCTGTTTTTGTCTGTGCAGCTTTTACGGTCATGCGATGTGACGCTCTCACAGCAGGAGGTCTCTGAGTCGAACCAGAGGGCTTCACCAGCATCAGACTTAAAATTTAGTGGTGAATTGTGTGCAACAGCCAAGGGCACTTTCAAATGCTTTATACACTTTAAAGGGGACACATGGTAAACTTCTTACTGCTGTTGTCACGACACTAAGATTTCAAATTCAATTTTGATTCTAAAGAATTGGCTGATTCAGACTGATACCGCAATTATTATAAAAAACACTTTACACACTGATTTTCAACATTAAATAACAGCACTTACCATGTGTTGTTATATCCATGTTATCCCTCAGCCATGCAGGTATGTTCCCTAGTGGTCAATAGGCATATACTATGTGGCCTTAATATATTTGTTCTGATACTAACTAAATATCATTCTAAAGCTCATACCTAAACCAATACCTGCTCAAATGAGTATCTAGCTTTGATACTAGTTTTAGGATCTGATTTTCAGTATTATTCAAAACTGATTATTCACAATGATATATTGATGAAGAACATATCAGAGCTCTTTGTTGTAATGACATTTACAGCAACATCAGCTCCCATTGGGCACTACAGCTTTCTAAACGGGAGGATTGTGAATTGTTTATTTTGTCATGCTGTTTCACATGCATTATAACTGTAAAGCAAACACAGACACAGTAAGTCTTGTTTAAAGCTTGTACGTCCCCTTTAAGGTCTCCTTTAAACTCAAATCTTCCTCTATAGCAGCCACTATCAGTCTCTATATGCCATCAGACACTGCATTACAGTAGGCTTCGTGTGCAGTATGAATGCATGTGTTGAGTACTTCCCCTCAGATGAGCATTAGGTTTTACTTAATCTCACTGCCCAAGCTCCCCCGCGTGCGTCATCCCCAGCTCCTATCAAGCAGAAACAACTTTGCACTGTATAATATTGTAAATGATTAAAAATAGCATGGGGAAAGCATGTCAAGAGGAAGGGGGAGGTACAGTAGCAAGTAGGATGTTTACAGTCAGACAAATTAATTCATGTGTAGTATTTGTATTGCTAGAAGTAACAACAAAATCAGGAAAACGTTTATTTCTTCTTTGTATAATACACAAACCAAGCCCCTTATGTTTCAGCTAAGTAACTTTAAACATCCCATATTATGCAAAACTAACTCTTTGAACTTTAAGCCATGTTATAATGTTGTTACCTTCTCAAAAACATACCTGGAGTTATCCTTTGTTACATTCACACATGCTGAAGTAATCCTAGTTGTCTGTCTACATCTCCAACAGCGGTGGCTAGTCAATAGAGAGTGCACAAGCCCTCAAATCACTTTATTCAAGTTATTTTGCAATAGTCTATATGTTTCATATTTTGTTTAAAACTGAATGTGTATCTCCATAGACATATTTTTATCATGTTAAATGTGGTCATATCATTGTATTTGAGTCATGGATTTTCCCTTTGAATTCGCTGGGCCGGAGGAAACTCAATGGAGTTCTATGGGAGAGCCTGAAGTTTTGAGAAAATCTGATGTTAATACAGTTCTTCTGCCCATTACTTTACATTGCAAACCTGGAATACGTCTTGGGGGTGTAGCTCGAAGGGCAGTCAAATCAAGTTATTGTTGATTCATAAACACACACCAGACCCATTGTGATTCAACGTGCTAGCTCTCTCCTGCCTAGTGCTCCACTGACAGCATTTTACTACTATAGTCTAATGAATGGATCACAACAGTCTTATCTATTAGCTATAGGAGTTACAGCTAGTTCGACTTCAAGTCAAAGTGCATCCAAGGAACATTTTTTAGGTAGTAATGTCTTCTCTTCAGCGGGACCCTTCAGTCAAGCAAGAAAAGAGGCATTTAAATGGAATGAATGCATCTATATCCTATGACTCTTATTTTGATTCACACATTGGCTAGTGGCAGCTTGTTACTTTCACCTAAACATCACACACACACACACACACACACACACACACACCGCCACCGGGACCCAGGGTATTCACTGCTGCTGCCTGGACCGGGGCACTTGCTCACTACTTTTTCAGCCTCTGCCCGTTTATTTCTGGGCAGAAAAGTTTCACCTGGATATAGCACAGGGGGCTTAAGTCTATCTGGTGCCCTAGTTGTATTATGGACTGGTCTTAAATTTCAGATTTAAATGAATAGTAGCATTAAGGCTGGTTTTATGACCAGCTTGTGCACTTGGCTCCCGGACCTTGTGTCGCATACCTGACTGGATCGGGACAATAATGCACTTTTGGAGACGGAGCCAAAAGAACAGCAAATAGAGGATGCTTGCTGCTTCAATCCTTTGGAGAAGGTAAGCTGCTTGTTTAGGTTAGTTTTGTAGGAGTGGCGCTGATGCCATGTGTTCGTGTTGTGACCGTAGCCTTTTACTGTAGTTTTGCTGATATTCAGGCTGGTTGTGAACGATGGATCAGGTTGTGTTGTTGGGGCTGGTTATGGTTCAGGTTTTGCTGCTGCGTAAATATTGCATTTGGCTGTGATTTGATTGTGATAACCAAACAGTGCAAGCGTAGGACAGGGGATAGGTGAAATATAAGACACATTAACTATATTAATTCAAGATACAGTTCAGCCAATAATCAACTAATAATAAACAGTTACTCAAACATGTGTGGATGAAACAAAACAACATTCCAGGTATGTTTTTGATAAGGAAACAGCATTATAAAAGAAATCAGAGAATAGCATAATATGGGCCCTTTAAGAAATCTGCTATAGCACTGGTGAATAATCTTACTGGTTGGTCAGTTTGATTGCTATTGGCAGAAGCCCCCCACAGGTATACGCATTGGCAACATGGCTTCCTGGGAGAGCGGTGTGGGTGTCGGATCAGAATGATCAAAAGAGACAGAGAGTCACGGAATATATGCCCGGAGGGTTCGAAATTAAGTGAAAAACAATGTGAAATCCGGACAGCATGTGACGGGATAAGTGCTGGAGGAGTACAAAGAAACTGCAGGACCACAGTGACAGGGAGAATAAATTCAACAGGAGGAGTGTGTTTATTTAGATGTGTTCATGCTGCATGCAGAAGAAGTCCTTTTGGGATCAGGGGGATTTAGTTATTGTGCAATAATATGGTGGGCGGTGAGGAACAGACTAAAGAGAAAAGTGCTATGGTCTACATAGAGTCTATAGGCCCTATATGCATAATGGGCTGCAAGATAAATCATAATTGTACTGAACAGGAAATTTTAAAGGTTGCACTTTGTAAATCACAAAGACTACTGTATTACAAAGTACTATACTATGAAGGTGTGGAGAGAGTCCTCTATGGCCATAGCTGTTAAAATGCCCTGGTGTGTGTGTGTGTGTGTGCGTGCGTGTGCGTGTGCGTGTGCGTGTGCGTGTGCGTGCGTGCGTGCGTGCGTGCGTGCGTGCGTGTGTGTGTGTGTAGGTGTGGTAGGTGTGTGTGTGAGTGTCTCTCTGCTTCTCCCTGTTTATGGTAATGCCTGTGAAATGTTTGATCTCAATTTATTTTGTTCTTCCATAAACACTACCAGTCAAAAGTGTAGACACAGATTTAATTTATGTTTTGTCTTTATTTCCATGATCGTCAAAACTATGCATGGACACATAAGGAATGTTGGAAACGGATCCTGAAATTGCATCTGAAACGAACAAAATCTGAAATGAAAATCATTTCAAGCAACTTAATCAACGAGCTCATTGATAGCAGGCCAAGAGTTTGAAGGGTTTGCAGCACTGTCAGTAAAGGGTGTCTACTTTAAATATGAAAACATATATATAGTACAATTGTTTTACTTTCTTTTCTTAACTACATCATTTAATATATCTTGCATCATATATTTGATATCTGAGAAGGTTTGTTCACACTGTTGACTGGCATTGTAATATCACATGCAACATCAACCAGCAGAAAGAGCAAAGGCAATTAGATCAACAAAAGATGTGTGATTGTAGAAATAAGGTGGATAAGGGCATAATAAGAAACCTGCTACTGTAAGCGGTCTTTGCGTGAGCAGTTCATCCCTCACACATTACCTTGTGAACAGCAGCAGAAGTCAAATGGTGCCTTACTGGGCACTTCTTCTTTCATACAAGATTAGAAAAGAAACCTTTATTTGTCCCTCAAAGGGGAAATTAGGGTGTCTTGAATACAAATATGCTATCAAAATAAATAGGACAAACATAAAATCTAACCTCCGTGCCAGCAGACTAAAGCTAAATCATGACCATAGAGATAATAGATTCCGTAATCACCATAAAGATGATGTTAAATTTTATATGTATAAGTTATTTATTTATTTATTCTTTATTTAATAGTGCATACAGTGCATATTAATGAACATCTACAACACTGCAGTGTAAATATGCCAGATTATAGAAAAGAAATTCTAATTTTCATCTCCAGTCCCCAGGCAGGTGACACCACAAATTTAACAGCAGAGCAATAACAAGTAAAAAATAGACAGTTAAACACAAAAAATGTCCACAAGTCTGGTTTTCCTGATTTGAAAGTGGACAGTGCTGGAGTCTCTCTCATCGATAATGTGAGATGAAACTGTTCTAGAACAGACAGAGAGCACATTTTGTCCAAATGTAGTGTGTCTGTGTGGGACCTCACAGTTCACATGCACAATTAAATTGTGCCAATGTTATGTTCTCAAGAGACAAGTTTAGGCTCATGACTTCTCAGGACACTGGTGAACACAAACACAAACATGGAGACCTCAACAAAACCCTGGTACCTCTATATATCAAGGGATGACGCCCACCTCTACGATGAGGACTTCGACCTGGTAGGCTTTGGTCTGTCTCTCACCAACAGGGAGAGTTCAAGCACCAAAGAAGACCCAACTGGTGACTCCCAACATCCAGGACTCACCAAACCTGAGAGAAGGAATCTGGTCCCGGAACTTACAACCCTGGAAGAAAGCACTCTGCTCAGGGTACAAAGAGTTGGAGTGGACAAGGGCCAAGCTTCCAGGTCTAGTCCAAAGAAGCTTTGTTTTGGACCTAGGAGAAAATGGCCAAAGAAAAGGCCTTGGCGTTCACTGCTAGGAGAAGAGTAGCAGTAAATGCATTTATGACTGCATAACACCATAACTCCAACACCGTCATCAAATTTGCTGATGACACAAACATTGTGGGGCTCAAAACAAATAGTGATGAAGCTGCTTACAGGGATGAGGTCCTGACATCTCCTGGTGCAAAGATAAGCACTCTGCCACAGTGGACACCCCCAGAAGCTGCTGATCAACTTCTACTGGTGTACCATCGAAAGCATCCTGACATACTGCTGCACATCATGGTATGGAGCTTGCACAGCTGCTGAAAATAATGAAAATAAAGACTTGAAGCGAGTGGTGAGAACAACTGAGAGTGGTGGACTCCTCTCTCCCAATCCTGGACATCATCTACTTCTCATGTCTCTGCACACGGGCCTCCAAAATCAGCAGGACTCCACACACCCTGGGAAATGCCTCTTCTGTACTGTCCCCTCAGGAAGGCTTCAAACTCCCCTCACTCACACAAACAGGCTGCGTTACAGCTTCTACCCATGAGCAGTGAACGTGCTCCAGGAGCACATTCACAGATAAAATGCCTGAAGGGACTCAGTGCAATAATCTACTTATTTATTTAAAGTTTTTATTGGGATGGATGTGTGAATATGTCTATATTTATTCATTTTTACTGCTGCAGTTTTGCTCTACTGAAGTTTGGTTGTATTTTGTACAATGGCAATAAATAAATCTAATCTAACTTATTAATGTTTCATTGTTTTTTCTGTCTCATAGTGTTTTATGCAGAAAATAGTAAAGTGAATGTACAAAAATAATATAATACATGTTTACATGTTACATGTCCCTTCTAAACTATGTACTATTTATTGCCTGTTGCAATCAAATATAAACCTTTCTTTTAGAGAGAGAGAGAGAGGCACAGCTGAACAATATGTCTTAAAATATATAGATATCGCAACTAAGCATTCAAGTTTGGTGGACATACATAATGTTATATAATATGAGGCCCCCGCTCAACACTGATTTTATAACTTCAGCCCCTGCTTCAGTTGAGTTGAGACCCCTGCTTTACCCATCTTTCAAACGATCACAGAATAATCTCTATGTCTCTATGTGGAGCCTATCTTTTGATCAAGAGAACCTGACTCTAACTATATCTAACTGTGCAGGCTTTAAAATAATGGGAGGAAGAAGTAAAACCCACCCAGAAACAAGGAGAACAATGACTCCACATGATCCAGGAACTGAATCTAGAAACATCTTGCTTTGCGGAGAGTGTAACAATGTCTATAGACTGTATTTTTATACTGTTGATGAAAATGCAGAAAAGCAAAAAACAAAACTGAAACCACTGTTACATCAATATCAAGTAATCATGCAAGCCACGCATCTCTCTGATTGGTTAATCCACCTGTCAATCACACCCTCCAAGCATGTGTTTCTGGCAGGTCAGGTAACTAAAACCCAGCCATTGCCAAAGGATTGGGATCACAATTATATACGTATCATCATATCTCACTTGTTAGAAGAGTAAAAACAGTATAAAACATGTAATTGGGACAGGCCTCTGGTTCTCATATTTATCTCCAGTATCACACTTGAGTGGTGATGCTCTCCGTGACTTAGCAAAGCAGCCACTGGCACGACCTGTTTGAAGATGTGACAAAAGGTGCACACACAGCCAGCTGCAGTTCTTCCACGAGTATAGTCACAATACTGACATTTCCACCTTGATTTTGATACTAAGAAATAGACTAAATACTTAAAACCAATTCTTTCTCGAAACAATAGAATCTAACATGGGCATGAAATAGCAGTACTCTCATTTATATTACAATATCTACAAATACCCTCAATTGTACAGGTTCTGTTACAGCTGCAGATCACTATAAAGCTATTCAGGAAAGATTTATTGCTGACCTGTGACTGTGACTTTTTTAATGTCGACACTTGCTCAAATGAAGATCTAGTTTCAATACTAGTTTTAGTACCGATTGATTTTCGATTCTTCCAATGAATTTATTTGCTCCTTTGCAACCTATATTTCCATTTAAAATCCTATCCTTAAAAATAGAAAGTAGAAAGTAAATCTGCCGTAATGAATTAAATAGTACATAGTCCTTCACAGCCAGAGACACAGCTCTAAAAGCAAGTGTCAATACAGGCGCTTAAGAAGCTGTTAGGGGCAGAGGAGCCCCCAGGCACACTCTTAGGCCATTCTCTTTATGTCCGACTGAGAATAGCGACATTAACTAATCTATATGCTATTTAAGAGGAAGGTGGGAGAATGGAACTCCTTATCCACTTTGTCTTTGTTCTGTTTCAGGAAACTGGAAAACAAAGTGTTAGCATTGATTAAATGTAAAGAAAAACACATTTTTTACTGACAGCAGGCATTGAACTGTAAATATCTCAAGTGCCACTCATGTATAAAAGAAGAACAAAGCAACTAGCAAATATGCCAAAGTTTAAGAATGCGCCATTTCAATTAATGATTATCTACTGTAAACAATATTAGTGCAAGATGTACATAATGCCAAACTACCTTGCCTTTGATTACTAAGCCATAGAGGTGACTAATATTTTGAAAAGTTTTTATTTTTATTTTTTAAGATATGCAGTTTTTGAATATTGAGTTTATTGTTCAAAAAGAGTTGTTTAATATAAATGAAAATAAAAATATATGTTTAAGCGGGAGAAAATGGATGGATGGATGCAAATTTCTTTTGGTAGAATATGGTTTGGAAATCGTTACCTTATTTTTGTCCATACTGCCCACCACTCATAAGAGCAGAGTAGTAAACATGCCCAGTCTCACTTTCACTCTCATATAATTGATGTATTGTTTGTAACCACCACACTGTTTGCATTAATTGCTAAGTCTTGAACCCTTGACTGAGACAGGGCTCCAATTAGTGTGTGAGCTTTGAGCATGGAGTAGTTAGCGCTGCGTCTTACTGCACTGCTCAGATGCCGATCGCCACATCTCCCCAGAACTCTGCTAAATCCACAACAAAACAAAGACATGAATGACAGCATACACGACACCAACACAGGTCTTGGGCAAATAAGCTAGTCCATATGCTTTTATGTGTGGTGTTTTTATTGAGGGAAAGGGTAAACCTGCTCTGCTGTATCACATTTTAAACCAATATTCCCCTCATGATTCTGGATAGATGTTTGTTTTATTAGTCATAAAAGCATATAATGTCCAGACGGCATATATTTCTTCTGTGTCAACAAAGAATCTTTCAGCTGGGTATCAATAGCTGCTGAGGCCTGACCTGAACTTTATATAAAAGGAAACTGTTAGGGACATGTTTTTATTGCATTACATAGTCTGCAGTGACCTTGAGGGCACAGCTCTATGGACTAGCATGTTAGTGTAGGGTTTGCTTCAGTTTGCAATGTTCATATGGAAACCTTGCTATGATAATGAGTACACTGGCTGATGTCCCAGAAACCAATATTGCTTCCAGAAAATTGGTCTGGATCAGAGTCGATATCTGATACAATTATTGGTATTAATGTATTCCTAACTTAAAAAAAAACACAAATGGCAAACATTCAGTTAAAAAATGTATGATGAACGGTATAGCCAAGATTAAACCAGGATTTCAATAGGTCTAAACTAGAGATCAACCAATGTGAAGTTCTGCCGATTCTTTTTTTTTAACCAATATTTTTGAGCTGATATGTAGGGACGACTTTGGTTATTTCCCCAAGTAATGTTATTTAAATTTACTACAAACTCACCCACACACTTTTTTTTAAACACAGATTTATAAAAGAGCTGTTTAGTCTCATTTTGTGCTGTTATCTCCAAATATTTAAATGTTCAAATAAAGCTTTATGTGTATTCTTTATTTAGAAAGGTACCTAGGATAAGTTTTGTGGAGACATCTTTACATGTTTCACATTTCCACAAGCGTCTACCTCAAAACCACAATATCACAGAGTTGAATAAGAAAGCGTTATTATGCAAATTCTTTTTAAAGGGTTTAAAATGTGCCCTCCAGTCAACAAACCTCAAACAACTGCAACAGGCTTTAACAGCAGCACTTGTATCTGTGCTTACTCGACAAAGACTCTTTGAATGATGGGCACACAGCTTTGCCTTCAGATTCACTGAGGTGCAGACAGTGCTCACCTGGCAGCGGCACAGAGCATGCTGGGTGAGCTAAGGCCAGTCAAGTGAAGATAAGGCTGGGAACCGTACACCATTAGACGCAGTGGGTGAGAGTGGGGCGGAGGGAGACGCAGGGGGTGCTGTAGGGGGCCTGACTGGCATCACATGATACAACCTTCAGATATATAAAGTGACTGGTGATTCATTATAAAGGGGCTAAACAAACTGTGCTGCTGCTGCTGACGTTTAATGGACTTCCAAAAAGCCAAAGTGGTCATCTACACTGCTGGGGTCTAAAAATAACAAAGCAGTGTTTGTTGGTGTATTTTTAAATCAAAGGACTCACACTGAGGGAAGAGTGTGGCCACATAGTAACTGTTCAAATTTAGATACGTTTTGATCTAAGTTCGCAAAGAGAAATTGACGTTACTGTCATTGTCTTGCAACTTCTTGTAAGATTAGGAAAATTCTGTATAATAAGATTAATGTTCAGTGTAGTAAGATAGTGGCAGCCTTTGTCATAAGCAAGACTTTATTTAGTATGAACAGTTTTGTAATTATGTCCCATATGTTCTGTGAAAATAATAAATAAATAAAGGAGAATGTTTTTCAGCTGTTCTGTTCTGCAGTGGCCTTGATGGCACAGCTCTTTGGATTGACATGTCAGGGTTGGGTAAAGCTTTAGTTTGAAAAAGTCATAGGGGAACATTACTTTGATAATAATGACATTGGATCACAGTTTCTCGCCAAACCAGTCTTTGTTTAGGCTTTCATCTTGATTAAATTCAAACAGAAAGCTGTGAAATTAGCTATTTCTGTAAAATCATCCCTATTTGTTTTCTTTACACACTAATTTTCATCAGTAGGCCTGTATATTTCTGAGTCAATTTCCACTTCAAATAACAAGGGCTGTACAATATTCAGAAAAAAACTAAAATATCCGTCTTAATTAAATATGCATCCAAATGCCACTTAATCTGCCCTAATGCTAGAAAATGTTCTTTACTCTAGCAGCACTGACAATGGGAAATAACATTGTGGAGGCACAGAGCCAAAAAGGGAACAGTGCTGGGGTTTGTCACCAGCACAACAGTGAAGAATAGGGCCTTGCATATGTCAGATCCTCTTCCTCTTATCACATCAGCACTACTGTAGGTGTGTTACTGTCATAGCGATTCAAAGCAAGTAAGCAACATGGGCGACTCAACTACTACTGAGGTCTTGATACTTTTTGCTTGACTAAGAAATGCTTGGGAGAGACAGAGAAGTAACAAGAATGATAGATTTGAGCTGAAAATGACTATCTATGCATTCTTGTTGCTTCCATTTCAGTTAGAATTTTTATTTTGTTCACTTTGGGATAAGGGCAGTGCCAGACATTTTTGATTAGAAGAGCTATAGGGTGCTATGTTCTTCACACTTGCACACTTGACATGTTCATTAAGAGCCTTTTCTGGATATGAGTAGATGTATTAGGTTTGCTTTGCTGTTTTAAACAACTGTACATGTAGTTATCCCCTGTAGTGATTAGGCATGGGACGACAGTTTAACATTGGAAATGGAAAAGAATATTGGTCATTTGAATATTAAGAATAGGTTCCATATTTAAACAACTGTTATAGTATTTTTTTCACATTCTGGTTATCTGTAGCAATGATCTTTGTTGGTGATTATCACAAATATATTAAATGTCCCATGAACAATTACTATTGTTAAATATATTATTGTTCATTGTTCCATCCCTAGTAATGACACATAAAACCTAATATAGAATAATGTTTATTGTAGTCTGAAATATGGTTAAAAATTCACATTGCACAAGTCATTCCAAATTTCTCCCACTTCAAGTATTGCTATGCAGTAGTACAGGAAGAAAAGAGCAGGCTGTTTCCTCAAAGGATGATTTATGGCTAAACAGAGGCTGGGGACATCCCTATTACAAAGTACTTTCTTTAAGTGAAGCTGACAGCTCATGAAGAGTGGGGAGGGAGCTGATGCCAGATCACTGTTTGCCAATGAAGACTGCTGACACCCATCGCGGACTTAACAAACCGCTTCCATTTTCCACTCTGCTGCTGCTCTTAAAATTCAATGTTAACCACTTTTCGGGCGTGTCCAATCAGTTTCTTGTCCCTGTGTGATGTGAGAGAGGATGTTGGAATCATATCAGTGTGAGAGAGCCTGAATGAACTTGATACAACCATCTCTCGCTTCTTCTGAGTTAATTCAACAAAGGTCTTTATCTCCAAACTAGCAGATACACTGGAGATGATTTATTGGCTCTGAGCTGATTTCACAGTGGCCATGCAGCCCCTGACCGCTTGCCATGTGGTGTAGGAGCTTCACGCTTGCAAGCACACTGGCCATTTCATGCACCAGCTGACGGCCTTGTACAGAACAGTACAGCAAAACATGGGAAGAAATAGTTCAACGGTGTGTTGTAGATTTTGTAAAACCAAAAAGATCCCATATAAAGACCTAGGGCTGTGACAGAAATTTTAAAATTGATAGATCGCAATCTTGATGATGAGGTGAGCTCATTTTAATCAACAGGCCTACACCCAATCATGAGGCAGTAAGAGTGTGTAGTGTGATCAACCCGAAATGAAAACTGTAGTGACCCCGACACTCTGCTCTTTATGCCTGAAGTCCACTGGTCTATGTTTCCAATCGAAAATCAAGAGTGAAGAATATGAGGGGAAAAAATTGTGATTCTGTTTTCCCCATATTCCTATGTTGTTTCAAGCCCTCCTTTTTTCAGTGTCTTGACTGAGTGACCATCACAGTGAAGAGAAAATATGTTTACTTACCTCTGACCTATAGGCATTTTCTAACACAAGTTTAGAGACTGTATTAAGATGAAATAAAATAAATAGAAATTAATATTCTCAGAATAATTATTAAGAAGAGTAAAAAGAAGGATGCATATTTTTCAGTGGAATAAACACAACCAAAGTGGCTTTCAATTTACGTACTGCGGCTTGAAAAAGAATATGATAAAAAAGATTTTGAAAAAAAAAAAAAAACAATTCTAACAATTAATTTAGTTTTCTGGAGGCTCTGAGGTCCCTGTGACCAAAGACATCAATTCTTTGTCATGGAGTTTAATAACATTCACCTGCAGCTCGGACCGCTCACCATGTGGCGCCTGCTCCAGCCACAAACTGCCTCTTCATGTTATTGCACTGGATTAAAGCTATAGACTAACTTTTCAATATATGACTACAATCCACCATTAAGCTTTTTTATTGAAAACATGTTTCAGATATCTAATGTTCCTTCCATATTAGGGATGCAAAAAGTATTGAAAATCTGATACGGATCAATACTAAAACCAGTGTCGAAACTAGGGTTAAGAATTGATACTAAAAAAAAAAAAAAAAGTTAAGATCACATTCACAAGACAGAAATGAACCTTTCCTGAATAGCTTTAGAATGATCTTGAGTTGCTTCAGAACAAATATTACACCACATAGCCAGTAGATCACTATGGAACCTACCTGGTAAATGGTAACATTTTCATACAGCATTTTTCCACCTTCAAGGTGCTCAAAGCTCTTCACATTAAGGAACCACTCCACCCTTTCACATACACACTCATGCGCCGCTGTACACAGACAACTGGTGGAGAGATGAATTAAGTGTCTTGTACAAGGACATAACGAAAGCATTCAGTGGTGGAAGCTGGAATCACACCGCCAACCTGTGGGTTAGTGGATATGAGAGCTCTATCAATAATGTTTATGTCTAGAAAGGGATTAAAACTGCAAATTTCAGATTAGTGGACTCTACTGCTGTTCCACTAAGATGTAATGTTGAAAATCAAAAAAAAAATAAATGAATAAAAAATTAATAAATTATTATAAATTATCATCATCACAATAGCAGAATCAGCATCAAGTCTATTCCTTAGTAACTACATCAAGTTTGAATTTTAGCACCATGACAAAACTTTTCCATATACCAAAACAGTTACACAGTGGGTCATTTTATAACAGACACCTAATCCTGCCAACAATTTAGAAGTTCTTTCTTGACAGCTAAAATGCACTTCTGATCCCTCCACGGATTACAGATTCCAAGCTAAATTTCAATTTGCCAAAATCGTGTCAAATTCCCGCTGAGAAAGTTTGCTAAAATAAACTGACCTAAGGGCATCACAATCCAACCAAATACGAATGATGTCAATCAATATGTCTGCCAATTTGCATTCACTTTTCGAGTGTATTGAAACAGCTTTGAGTTCAGCACGTACTCTGTTGGAGCCTGAATGGAAAACAGTATCCAAAAGCCCTGGATATGAGTAGAGACGTCACAAGCATTGATCTTCAAACAAGCTTAGATAATGAAAATATGCTTGTTAAAAATAGCATTGCATGGTCCAACAAAAATCCCAGCTGGTATTTCTCAATACAGCCTTGAATATACGTTAAATACATGCGTGGTTAATTTGATGTTGTATTCTGACCTCCTTCCATGTAATTAGTCATAATTAATGGAACTTCAAAGATTTCCTAAATTTATCTTGCCTCTTGTCTCAGCACATTCTTTCAATTGGAAATACATGGATGACAAAGAGCGATTTATAATGTGTTTTAAAACTCTATTTTCATAAGCCGTAGCTTAAAGGTGCACTGCGCAAGTTTTCTAGTACCTGCTTGTCTCCATGGAGATGTTATTGTTTTGCCTGGAATGTTCTGTGGTAAGACATTAAACATACACATCTAGCATTTATTCATTACTGGTGTTTCTACTGCTTTTGTGAATAGGAGCGACTCTCCACAGATCTGAATTGTATTGTAGTGTCTGCTTGTTCCCCTCATGATAGCTTTAATCTATATTGTGGAACATTCTTGAAAAAGCAATACAATTTCTATGGAGACAATCGGATGGTGACCCCTCTGCTAGAAATGTTACGCAGTGCACCTTTAAGCTTGAAAAACAAAACAAAACAAATAGTCCCATCTTGCCCGTCATACCACAGTTTTCTCTATGATACAGACTCCGTCAAAGCAATGAAATCCCTCTATATATCCGTGATACGGCTGAGCGCTCATTGAAATCTATTTATTTTATGCTATATTTGCTTTGCTTTAGGTTTAATGTTATGATACACCTGTTTTCTTTCTTTTCTTTTTCTTTTGAGTAGTGAATGCTATATAACTGTAATTTAGTCAAGTTCATAACAAGTATAAAAGCCTTATAGCAGATATGTGTTTATACTAGATACTGATTTGTTTCATTCCTAAGAGAGATACAGTCATTATTTGTATTCATTTAGACTGAAAAGAAGCACAAGAAGTTCAAGGTCAAACTCCTTTGCTGACTCCAGATACATTTGATTTTTTTCCTAACGTTTTGCATAAAACTGTAGCCTTATCATTTATTCATTGCAAAGGCATCAACGGGGGACTGAAAGATGTTCAGGCGCATCGCATGTAGCAAAAGCACTTACAATGGCTAATAAACGTTGGATATCGAACACATAAAAACTCCGGTCTTGTCCTTGTGAGCTGTATACATACAACGCAATACATTTATAGTCTATACAATTTATAGATCCAGTTAAAAAAATAGGTTACAAATGTTGCTATGAACAACCAATATTAAGCCTTCAAACCTGCTGACCGTTGTCAAAACAGTACAAGTTTATTGAAGCTTTAAGTTGTCTTTATCTAACCAATTGCTCATAACATTGGCTACAAAATATTCAGTAGGCTCTGCAAAATTATTTTCTTTTTAGTGGCAACCTCATTTTACACTGTTACTGATGTAAAAGTAAATTAAATTCTACTTTACTTTACTTTACTTTGTTGTGTCAGTGCTCAGTTTCCAAAAATTCTAAAATTCATGCCCAGTCACCGTGCCCTAATACAGAGAAGACAAGCACATGTCATTATCATTTGCTGCTGTTGAAAGTGAATCAAAACAGACAAGAGCCCTGCATACATCTGCCCGAACACTGCTTAGTTTCAACATAGGCTCACGCGTTTCACCACTACAAATCAGATTATTTTGACATAGTTTGATTAGACTTGACCATACTCTGTCTGAAGCGCACTTTTTCACCCATTCTCAATTCAGTGAAATATTCTAAAACACACTCAACTCCCATGTCATTACTGAAATCACGGAACTGGCAATAACAATGTAAGATTGTCATTATGATTATTGAATTTAAGCTCCCGGCGGAGTAGCACTGATCGTGGAAAAGCCTGGAAGCATTAGGATAAGTAGAGCCGAGGTGGGCTTTCCCTGTCAATAACTGCTAATGTTTCTCTTGGCTTCACTCTCCTCCACGAGCCACGCTTATAACTCTGCCCGTTCACTTGGTCTAGGTCAGGGAAATTATATCCGCTTGAGAAGTAGGCTATGGCCAGTGCGAGGTCGATTAAAATCTATTACAACCAATGCTTACATGGTAAAGTCCAGCAGAGTGTGGGAAAACTGGATCTTAAACACTCAATGGAGAAAAATAGGTTAAAGATATCCCTCCGCGCGGATTTCTAGCGGTCCCTTTGATGTGATTGTTTTATAGTGTTATAGTGTAGAGCGGCGCGCGCTTTAGCCTACTTAAGACACGGCTGGGTGAGCAGCAAGCTAGTGAAAATACATGTAGAAAACACACTATTCTCCTCTCTGCATAATGGTGTGTCTACAAAGTACACAGTATACAACTGTAGTATACAACTGTAGTAAAGTACAAAAGTATGTTTGACTTTGAGCTAGTTTTTTAGTGGTTTGATCATGATAAGTTATGCTCTTTTCTCTGATCACTCACCTGCGTTCCTTAGCTTCTTGTTGCGATACACGGAGAAGATGACCAGGAGGTTGCCCAGGATGTCAACCACTATGGTGAAGATGAGAAAGCAGCCCAAAGTTGTTGTAACCCAAGGCGGCCGGCTCAGGACGGTGTCAGCGGGGTCTGGCGTTGTGGAGCTGTTCAGGTCAGACCCATTTATAATCATTGTATACGGCCGCGGAACTTTCTCAAAGTGGAGCAGAACAGGGGAAATCAGCGGAGCCTGGGTTTGGAAGACGCCGGTGGAGAGACGCTGTTGCCCCCCGCGGTTCTCATCCTCTCCCCGCGCTTGGTCTTCCCTCGCTTCTCGGTGCTTTGGATGCGCGCTCTGGATGCCGGTGATTGCTCGGCGCTTTGGCGGTGATGCTTCCCTTCCTGCGCTCTCTCGCCTCGGTATCACTCCAGCTCCGCTGTGTCATTTACTTTGTCGATACGCGTGTGTGTGACAACTTCAAACCTTCCCAGCATGTGACCAAATAGCCCGGGCAGGAGCGCTTTTTATTTACAGGGAGAAACACAGCCGCATGGCGGCGGTAAGTAGGAATTGCATTATAAGCTCCGGAGCGCGTCCTACTTTTTTCATCCACGCTCCCATTCATGGCTTAGCTTTAGTTCAGCTGCCCATTCATTATTATTTCAAGGAGAATCATTCACGTTTTAGACTGTTCAGTGAAAATCTCGGCACGTGTAGAAGAGCTTAAAAAGAACATAGTCTACATAGCCTAAGCAGGCTACATGTTATTATATCTACTATTATTGTTATTATTGAAATATTAGACTATAGTGTATCATTAGATAAGCAATTCAGCACATTTTGTTATGTGTCATAATGTCATAAGGTAGGTTAGTGGATTCAGCGAGATAATAAAGAAAGTAGCTTAAAGTCCTTTGTTTGTTGATGTATTTATTTAGGCTTTTTTTTCATTAATTGTTACTTCAGTACAGCACAGATCACATGTCATAGTCTTGATCCATTTAGCCTGCATGCTGTTCCTATCCTCAGATAACATTGACCTAAAATTTTGTTTCCATTTTGTGGCAGACTTTTTGTTGGCATTTCATCTTTCACTTCAGCAAACAGTGCCTGAGGCTTGAGCACTCATTTACTTGGATGGTACAGAGCTCCAGGTCTGCCCAAATGTTGAATTTGGACACTTTTAATAGACTTTATGTGCTTAACATATGTGGTTTCACATAAATGCTTGTCAGTCTTTTAACATATCCTGTAATAAAATATAGAAAATAACACCAGAGCTTTGACCATCACTGCTGCTCCTTTATTTAATATGAATTTTGTCACCTTTCATTTTGACTTTAAATCCAATGATAATATGTAAAGCTTAGTACTATCAGGCATTGAAGTAGAAACACTATTAAATGTGCTATTAGTAGGCTAATTGAGCGTGATTAATCATTCATAGGGTTTCACCATTAGTCTCTTGATGAGTACTTGATTATTTGCGTAATATAACAGAAATGTTGCTCAGCTTTAATTCATGTTTTGTGGGTACATGAATACTGTGTAAAATAGATAACTGTTTGTGATGACTAGTTTTTGTAACAATATTTGTAATTGTGAATGATTATCTGAGGCTCCCATTCTGCTTTTCTCTTTCCAGCCCATGATTCATAGATTTCCCTGCTGAGCATAATCATGATCATCATCATCCCAAGCAGCCAAGCTCTTATCTAATGGATAATTGAAGGCTTTATGAATCAGTCATTCCAGCAATGAAGTAGTGAGAGAACAGACAACCAACCCACGGTAACAAGTAAGAGTAGTGAATCTACAGGGGATAATGGCAGGTTTGTATAGACCTGTTATCCCACAATGTTGTTTTCATGAGAAACACAATATGAATACATGATTCAATACTGTTGTCGTCATTAAATATTGTAAATACAATTTGCATATTAATTACTATTTACCAGCTTTGACAGCTTAATATTTCAATTAGCATCTCTATATACTCCAGTGGCAATAACATAAGGTACACTTTATTGTTCCCTTAGGGAAATCGGTCATCTGCATTTCACCAACCAACATTTTCTCTTAGACTACATGAGACATTAAGCTTCCTGTAAAATTTGTCCTTTTTTCCCTTTTGTGTTTCATGAGTATGTTTGTTATGGTGTTCCTCTAACCTCTTTGTCACTATTTGGCTGCTGCAGGGCGTAAGGGCAGCTGGCTGTTCTCCAGCTTCAGCTAGTGTGAGAGAGATGCTCAGCCAATCAGAGCAGTGAAAAAATGATGCGCTGATTGGAGAATGTGCAAAAAAAGTCCCGCCCAGACGTCCAGCGACAGTGTGTGTGTGTATGTGGACAGAGTGGTCCTCGACACTTGCGCTGGTTGATAGGGAGAGACAGGGCAGAGGAGAAAAGCATTTTAAGGAAAGATGTGTGCGAGTCTTGAAAAGTCTAGTGTCATGTGCTGCTGATGTGCCACACGACATTTGTGTATTTTTATGTTTATGTTTATTTTTCTGTACTTAGGCTGAACCTTGTCTCAGGGGGCTTAATGCTTGTTTCAGTCGAGAATATTCTTTGCAACAGTGTTTGGGTTTGCCACTTTTTTCCAAATCTACAAGGATGGTGTTTTTTCTACAGTGTTCTAAGTTGTCGAAGAATGTTCCAATGGAAGTTTACCTTGAATATTGAGCACAAGTATGATGACACTCAAAGGGGTTTGATAGGGTGAACATGGATGATGAGGCAATAGAGGGGTACATTATGCAGCAGAATTTGAGTTTGTTTTCTTTTTGCATACTTGAACCAGGTCTTCTGTGAAACAGATGTTGTTTTTCACATTGTTCAGCAGAGGGAAATGTATGTATTTTTTTGCAAAAACAAAATAGATTATCTTCTTAGAAAAGGTCAGAGAAGGTTTTCCGACTGGTTTTCTCAAAAGGAGATGACCTCACGAGAGACCCTCGAGATGAGCCCAGAAGAAAGAGTCACAGTCACACAGTCACAACTGGCTACTTCCCAAGAGTACTACAGAAACGTGTACATCGCAATCATTGACAGTATCACTGAACAGATTTCAAGTTGTTTCTTGATCTTGTAAAGCCTGCAGTCTCTTAAACTAGTAAATCCAAGACAGTTTGAGGTACAGGTTTCCACAGGATAGATTTAATTAATCCTTGCATTTATATATGCAAGGATTTTTCAAGATCTTTCAAGATACCCAAAGCGCTTTACAGTTCATTCTTCATTCACTTACACTCA
Source organism: Scartelaos histophorus (assembly GCA_000787155.1). Taxonomy (NCBI): domain Eukaryota; kingdom Metazoa; phylum Chordata; class Actinopteri; order Gobiiformes; family Gobiidae; genus Scartelaos; species Scartelaos histophorus. The sequence goes on along the minus strand of JACN01025600.1, from coordinate 449 downwards.
CACTAATGTGCCTATTTATTTGATGCAGATTAAAATCCTTTACAGCAGTGTGACTTCTTTTTTTAAAGACTTGGAATTGGATGGATCAATTCCAAAACAGTACAAGGTTTTGCTTGCTGCATCAGCTGAGGTAGAGAGAAACTTCAGCTTGAAAAGGATGAAGTCTTACACATGCCACACAGCGGGAAGGGTGCTTAAGCAATCTGGTCCTGTAGGCCATTGAGAGGAAACTGGAAAAAACAACAGTTATGACAGGACCATAGTTCATTTTTTGGAAAGGGTGGAATTTCATTAATAATAATACATTTAACATTATGTTTCTGTAGGTCCTGCAGGTTACTCATTAATAAAATATTTACTATTTAATGTTCAAAATCACATTCTATTGCCTAAATGTTTTTACTGTTTATTGTATTGTTGTATTGTTTATTGTATTATTATTATTATTA